>JADLZK010009171.1:0-212143 GCA_015847255.1 Hyparrhenia diplandra
CATGTTGGTAGTTCTTCATATGAATAAGTTTTAAAAACAATTTTACATTGGGATATTCAAACCTAATTTTTCATGACATTTTGATTTAAAATTTAAAGAAATTAGAAGTTCGCGGCATTTTTAAACAAAATGACGTGCTACATCGGCTTGGCCAATTTGGGTCTGCAGCCCTTTTTGCACTACTGTCTATAATCCATTTTGGTTCTCCACGTATTTTTGCTAAACCAGCCCATAAATTGATGGATTTTGATGTTACAAATGAATTGAATGAAAAATTAGTTTAACTACAAAGTTGTGCTTTTAAAGATCTACAACGTTGATTTTAGTGGTTTTCAATCTGAGGCCATCTGGTCCGTCGGCCATTGTGCTGGTAAAATGCCTATTTGCTTGATTGGGCCCACATGAGATTGTTTTTCAAATGAAGAAAACTTTCAGGAGAAGTGTCATTATTAGATTGACAAATAGAATAGATTTTTACGGCTGTAGGAATATAATAGATAACGGTGCGTATCTTTTAAAACTTTAATTTTTGAACTTAGTAAAACTTTTAAAACTTTAATTTGAACATGAAGCTGCGCTCTTGGAGCGAGGGAGTATGGCACAACATGATAGCAGGACTGCGGGAACAATGATTCAAGGTAGAGAAGGAATCAAACTGAAGGCGGCCTCACTCTCTCTGCGTTCAGAAACGGCCTTTACGTGCAGCAGAGCTCCGGAATCCGTCAGTCGTGCAGAGAAACATGGACGCTGACGCAGTCTCTGCAAAACTGAGAATGCTCGATTATATATTTACGTACTTAATTACTTATACGTACTGCTACAACTATACACATACAAATCAGGCTGCTACGCTACGCACGGTGCAGCTGAGCTCTATCTACTACGCTCGAGTACAAAGAAAGAAGGAAAGCGCGCGACGCATGGTGCAAGTGTGCAGAACAGAGAGGGAGCAGAGCTCCGGTGACAGGCGAGGGGGCGCTGACCACGGAGGTCGCGTCGCGACTAGCCAAGCAGAGAGCCCTGGCAGCAAATCTCCATGGAGAAGTTGGAGTCCAGCAGCTCCTCGATCATCTGCTCCACGTGCTGCTCCTCCAGGAACCTGCCGCACTGCGCGCCCGGCGTCGTCGTCGTCTGCGTCGCGGCGGAGGCGGTGGCCGCGGCCGCAGGCTGCCGCCGCCGCTTCCCTCTGCCGCTGCGCGTATGCACGAGACGCCGAGTTGAACTTTCGGTGCAGCTTCTCGACGAAGGCGCCTTACCGCGGAGGAACGACGACGACGGGCGAAGCACCGGTAAGCGGCACCGGCGAGCGTCGTCGGCAGAAGTTGGTGCGCGCGCGTGGACCGCTACATGATCCGCGCCGCCTCGCCGTCGTAGGCGCGCTGCTTCGCGTCCATACGCCACACGCTCCCGGAACGATGCGAAGCCTTATTTCGCGCGCCTTCCTGCAAGTGCAACGGCGATGGCATCAGCGGCGCGGTCAGCTCCGGGAACCGAGGGCGGCGCTGGGAGCTGAGGAAGGAACGAGGCCACGGCGGGCCTATGGTCTAGAGCTGCTGGCGACGTACGGGGAGGGGTGGCGGATCTCGGAGACCCAGGAGCCCCAGTGGCTGCCGCACGCCTGCGGTACCGTTGCTGCACGGCGAAGCCATCAGCGGCGGCGCGCGCGGCACTACCGAGGAGTCCCGATCGCTCGACCTTGCCGTTACGTCCGGCGACGGAGCCGCTTGCCCGATCGTGCTCGTGCTGCTGCGCCGCGGTGGGGAGGAGGCGCTCTGCTGAAGGGTACGTAGCGGCGGAAGCGGGGAGTGTGAGTGATTCGCCATTCTGCTTGGGTTTGCCCACATGGAAGGGACACTATAAATAGGGGAGGATAGGGAGGAATCTACTCGACGCCCAGAGAGAACGGGCCCCGCCTCGTGCGGCGTTGATTTTTAGTATCTCGGAATAAATTTACTATGAATATATATTTTGCAATTAATTAAATATTATCATCACTTAAAATTTTGTGTTTTTGTAATGTTTTTGACTTCTCAAGAGGGAAAAGCTGAGGGGTTGCATTCCCGGACAGGGGGTAGCACTTTGTGATTTGTGAACTGAGCATCCAACTGTGCTGAGTTTGAGCTTTTGGGGCAACAACTCATCTGGTGTGTGGAGCAGTGCAGCAACATGGTGTGGTCGATTGATGCACATGAAATCCATGCTCTCTAGTTTCTAGCAATCGCAGTCGAGCGTAGGTACTGTAGTAGATAAACCAATAGCCAATGGAGGGTTGTTCTGTTCATGGAAGGCAAGAAATTTTTCATTTCACGGCCCCGGTACGTGTTGACTGTTGCGCTAGGTACGCACTAGCTAGCTGACTTTTCGCGTAGAGGTAGAGACAAAGGGGAGGGCATGCCGGAGATTGGTCCAGGCACTCCCAGTGGGCGGGGAAGAAGGAGGAACGATGCGCCGGTGCAAAACCAGACAACGCAAGGCCACATGGAACCCGCACACATGAGTTGCCGGCAAAGCGTGGAATCTCAAAAGCAATGTATGCAATGCGATGCGCCGTGCATGCATGCACCGGATAACAATTCTGGTGTGCTGCTATCCACGGATTAGTTAGATTTTGATAGAAACACATCACCTAGCTGCTCTCTCGGGTCCAAAAATGTAGTTTTTAAGTTTTTCATACATGATGTTTTTGATCATCTATCTTATTCAAAAAGCTTTATAAATATTATTTATTTTTATAAGCTTTATTTTATCATTAGTGATACTTTAATACTGATTTGTTAATTTTTATAATTAACGTAAAATTAAATAAGTCAAAAGCAGTCAGATTTATAAAAAGTTAAAAACGACACTCTTTTTTGCATCGAGAGAGTATGGATGCATGCTTGCTTACACTTGTACATGACAGTGCACATGTGACCCCGAGGTAGTAGGCTAGTAGCTAGATTTTGTACTAAAATTGATGGATCGAGTCATCGAGAGATAGGACTGCATGCTACGAAGCGACTGAGTGTGTGGCCGCACCACTGGCCATGCCGCCATATAGTAGCCGTAAAGTGGAAGACGTCACGACGACATGATCCGTCCTCTGCCGTTCGTTGGAACAGCACAAGAAGCTACGCCTAGGATGCGACGCCTACTACGTTATATTTGCCTGCCCATTGATCCGCTCCAAGAGACATGCATGGTGATGCCCGTCGTGTATGTCGACGAGACTCAAGTGCTCTTTGTCTGAGCTGAGACACGACCCACTGGAGCAGAAACTAGATGAAACATAGCCGGTACTGCTCTGTCTACTACTCCTATATGTGCGTTTGGGCCTCAAGGCCGTATTTGGTCCCTCAAAAGTGTCAATAATGTTACTGCTGCGCGGTGTCGCTGGTTTCGTGTGCGGTGCGTGCTCGGCACCCAGCGGCAGCTTGTTCACCGTCCGGGCAGCTGACGAGCTCGGCGACCTTAGCGCTGCCGGCCCGGCCAGGAGGCAGCGCCAACTTCCACGGCGGCCTTGGGAAGCAGAGCGATGCATGCCATTGCCATGCGGCGTTCAGGGGCCGGTGTGCCTGCGTGCGCATGCATGTGGCTGTGGGCATGCGACGCGCGCGCGCATCGGTTTCGTCAGCGCCCGCAGTCCTACGCCCGCAGAGTAGGCTCAGCTACCTGCGCAGCCTACACCGACGGATAGATACGAGTAGATCGCCCCTCGCGCACCTCACAAACGGTCTCGGTGGCGGGAGTGGAGCGCGTGCATCGCCGCGCGCAGGGCCGCAGTGGCCATGGCTAGTGAGCATGATGGACTGGAGCCACGGCAGAAACCTGATCACTCGTGTCCGATTAGTACTTTTGGACTTTTCAAAGCATCAGATCATATGCTGTTAGGGAAATGCATTGTTAGTAGTAACTACCGGTCCATTTCCTAGCTTTGTGCTCCATCGCCATCAGCAGGAAGCATGCCTGCATTCCACCCCTTGTGGATCGTATCACAGCTTGTGAGTTACAGTACTCCTTCTGAAACTACAAGTGACCCCGACGGTAGAGAATAAACGCGCACGATTGCATTGCGTCACAAGAGAGGGAGGATTTCGATCGGAACTTGCGGCTAAAATGCTAGCCACTGCGTGCGTACTGTAAGGTTGGAATAGGATGTGATACAGCAGCCCGTAGCTGTAAACGTGGACAGACCAGGTCAGTTGTTGCAGAGCCGCCTTCTTGTCCTGTTAGGCACTTCACTTGTTAAATGGTCCTGGGCGTTGCGTCAATCTATCCCCACTTGCAAACCTTATCTCCAATGCCTCACTGTTTGCTGCCTGCAGAGTCGTTCGTTTTTCCTGCACCGTTATGGAATCTCTGGGTGACCTGAAACTGAAACCATGAGCCTGTCGCTAATGAAGGCTGCTGCACGCATGCACAAGCTGCAGCCCCCTCAAGCCTGAAAACCATGGTCCAAAACACATCATGCATATCCAAATCCGCAATGGACAGTAATGTGCAAACCAGAGCTTTAAGTACAAGGACATTTCTCTGGCAGTAAAAGTACCTGCAAGTTGATTAGCCTGATTGACGTTATTATTTGCGTTTTCCGGAAATCAGCATGAGAAAGAAACAGCTTACCGCGGTTTTGAAGATAGTTTTGTACGCAGCTTGCACGTCATTGTCAGGGCAGGAGTACTATTTTGTTAGTATTCCGCCGCTCCCACAATACTTGCAATTTTTTGACTCATATAAACTGTGTTTGACCCTCGCCTTATTCAACTTTTTTTTAATAAATATTACCACTTTTTATTTATGACTTATTACATCACTAAAGATATTGTAATGACGCTTTTTTGTTTGTTTTATAATATATATAAAAAAATTAAATAAGGCGAGCAGTCAAAACACAGTTTATATGAGTCAAAAAAATTGCAAAGTATTAATAAACGGAAGGAAGTACCTATAATTCGTAGTAGCTTGGAGAAGTCATGAGGATCTGAATAATTCTGATCATATGGATGATTGGCAATTGGTTTTGCGCAGCCCCCGGCGATCCGCGTTTCGTGGGATCTTATTTGACCCAGGATGACATGTATAATGATTGGGACAAGATCTTAGGATGCCATTTAGCTCGTTGAACTTGACAGCAACCCGTGGCTGGCACTTGGATTAATTCAGAAGAAAATATCAGTCAAATTCCCCTGCCATTTCGCATTTGTTTTCTTCCGTTGTGGTGGTGTTTTTCTTCCCGCTGTATTTCCAGGCGACCGATCGATCAGCTCCTTCCACAGCTGCCGACTGTGCGCCCGGCTAGCAGAACCGGCAACGATAGATTTTGCATTGAATCCTGATGGATTTCAGGATAAACCTGCATTGCCTTATCCAACGACAGATAGATTGCTGATGAGATGAGATGAAATTGAAGTGCAAAGCAAAGGTGCCATGGATCATGGCAGACAGCACGTAAAAACGCCCATGTGGCCATGATCGGGTGATGGCGACCTCTTATCTAGCTCATGGATGCATATCTGGGCAGCTTAATGAACACAGACAGGATGGATCGATGAGATGACCAACCATGCATCCATCGTCGCAAAGGACACAAAGGCACTGTTTCAGGGGCTAGCTAATGTTAATCATTGGGGGAGGGCTCTCTCTCGTCGCGGACACGCGGAATGCTTGCTCAGCAGACGAAACGCCACTGCTGCCACTGTCGCCTGTGGCCTGTCGGTATCCAGGACGAAATCCCGGTCGGTTCATGAACGGAGACGGAGCTCCAGCTCCAGCTCAGCTCCTGGTCGTCGATCGTCGTTACATCCAGCTGCTCCGATCCATCACCGAACGGGCTGGGCTCCGGCCGGCGGCGAGCTGAGACAGCGTCCAGAATCCCCATGTGGCCACGGGATGACCTCCATGTCCGTGACCGCGACGTCGTTCGTAGGATGCCGACGGTGTCTCTCGTAGGATTCGATCTGGCGTCCTGCATCGTCAGGTGCGGCTTTCTCTGTGCCTGATGATGCATGCATCGTCCCTAGTCAGTCTTCGACGACGACGACGACGCGTTTTGCTTGGTTGCTTTGGATCGGAGGTCTCGAGCTGTGATTGAGAGGACGTTTCTGTTTCGTCTTGTTGTTTGTTTAGTAGCCGTGATCGGCTTTGGTTATTATTACGTAGCCATAGGCTCAGTTGAGAGGATCGGACTTGGAATGGACGGCCCGGGAATTGCGGCTTTGACTTGGAACGGTTTGTAGCACGGAGGATCTAGTGCTGGTACGTACGATGACGGTTGTTATTTAACTGCCAAATTGACAAAACCGCTGCGCCATGAAAACGATGGGAATGGAATCAAACAACAAAAGATAGTTAAAATCGTGATCTTGATGACTACCATTTCTACCAATATACTACAATGTCTAGCTATGTAGTAGCTACGTAGTGCTCTCACCGTTCTAATCTATTTATCACTATATATCTTTTTGTAAGTGCATCAACATCGGAGCAACTCAAGAGATGTTGAAGATGTTGATGACTTTTACAAAAATGACTCTTTAAAACTAAATTTTTTAGAAGCCGAGGGTGTAAATTTCGCCTCCAACAGCTTCTCTTTGTTTCTCCCCAAAATTTCCACATACTCCCCAAAACATCTCCCCTGCGCCCCCAATCGTTTATGCGCAGGTCTGAGGTCTCCCACGAGAGTTGCATGGCGCTCCTTGGTCAGTGATCGCTGCCGGCGAGGATCGATGCAGATAAAATATACGAGGACATATCACGAACTGTCAATATTTAATTGCAAATTGGCTAAAATATTTGCATAAAAACACACACACTGAAAGTAGCTAACTTGGTAATATAGTCATTTTGTCAACCTAGGAAATAAAAAGTTGCTGCCACCGATCCAACTATTCTGATCTCCATCCTATACTAGTTATTGCGATGTTGCAAGTATAAAATTTGGCAAATAATGGGGAACTGTTGTGGGAGAAGTTGATTTTGGGAAAAGAAATACTTACCAAAAAGACCCCATTTATAGTATTATAGGGGTGCAATTTTTTGATGAACTCTTGGAGTTTAATAACATCAAACTGGTTTCACCAAATCCTCCATCAATATAATAATGTACATGTTTGATAGTGTTTTTTTAACAGAGGTTTCAGTTTGAGAAGTTCAACTTATAACGATGATGACACGCTGGCCCTGTTCGACTTCTACGAATCCCGTGCCAGCTTGCGCGGCCTCGTCGAGTCTGGCGTTGCCACGGTGCCGCCGCCGTTCCTGACGCCCGCTGCGTGGATCTCCTTTGCGGCCACCACGGAGGTCTTGGTCGCCCCAACTGTCGACCTCTCCTCCCGCGCTCCCAGGCCGTCGCGCTCGTTAACGTCGTGGCGAGCTCTTGCGGCTTCTTCAGATCACCAACCCGGCGTCCCGGCCGGCACCGTCGAAGTCGGCGCTCTCCGCGGTCAGGGCCTTCAACGAGCACCCGGCGCGCTCGGCGTGCTACTCCGTCAGAATACCGGGCCGACCATCTACCACACCGTCCCCTGCCGCCGTGGAACGCCGGGCAACCTGCCAACAAGCCTCCTCTCCTGCCATGGCGCGACACGCTCGTTCTCCGCTTCTGACGGCGAATCCCTCATCGGCCACCTCCCGCGGCGTGCCTGGACGCGTTGCTGGAGTACTAGCGGCCGCTGAGGACGCTCGCCGCTCCGGGAAGGTGATCGCCGGCCTGCTGTCCGGAAGCGCTCGGCGGCGTGAGGGCCGAGCAGCTGGACAGGGGCAGTGCAAGTTTGAAGCGACCCTGATGCAGTGCCACTGCACACCGTTGTGCCCTCGGCCCGGGCAGGTCGCCGGCATCGCGTGTCCACACCGACGGTGACCTATTCACGGTCCTTGCGCAGGACGGAATCGGCGGGGCTGTAGGTGAGGCTCGACAGCCATGGAGATGTCTGGGTGGACGTCAACATCGAGACAACTCAAGAGATGTTGAAGATGTTGATACACTTTACAAAAGATGTTGATGCCTTAAAACTAAATTTTTAGAAGCCAAGGTGTAAATTCCTTCCAACAGCTTCTCTTTGTTTCTCCCAAAATTTCCACATACTCCCCAAAACATCTCCCCTGCGCCCCCAATCGTTTATGCGCAGGTCTGAGGTCTCCATGAGAGTTGCATGGCGCTGCTTGGTCAGTGATCGCTGCCGGCGACGATGCAGATAAAATATACGAGGACATATCACGAATTGTCAATATTTAATTGCAAATTGGCTAAAATATTTGCATGAAAAACACACACACTGAAAGTAGCTAACTTGGTAATATAGTCATTTTGTCAACCTAGGAAATACAAAGTTGCTGCTACCGATCCAACTATTCTGATCTCCATCCTATACTAGTTATTGCGATGTTGCAGGAGAAGTTGATTTTGGGAAAAAAATATTTTACCAAAGACCCCATTTATAGTATTATAGGGGTGCAATTTTTTGGTGAACTCTTGAGTTTAATAACATCAAACTGGTTTCACCAAATCCTCTATCCAATATAATAATGTACATGTTGATAGTGTGTTTTTAACAGATGTTTTCCGTTTGAGAAGTTCAACTTATAATAAATGTAAAACGAATCATAACTTGGAACCGAACTAGTATATTCTACCAGTATAAAAGAATTCTGCAAAACTATTGTGCAAAGCAACTTATTCAAATATGCATCGGTCTTAAAATATTAGGCGCAATTTAACTTATCGTGGTCTTCAAAATCATACTTTTAGCCATTGAGTTTTCTTCTATTAATCCCCTATCAGTGGAGGGGACTCATCGATCATAAAGCTAGTCATGAACTTCATGATAAAAAAGAATCACAATTTAGAGAACCGAATATCGATCGTCATGAGCGGGTGCCGGATATACATTTTTTTGAAAAAAAAAAATAAACTATAACCAATTTCAATCAGGGCATAAGGCTCAAAAACCATTCTAAGTCAATCCAGCCTGTTTAAAGCTTTACAAGCTGAAGTCATAAACTTTTTTTGAGTGGAGGCTGAAGTCATAAATTGTTGGAAAAAGTCCAGTTTACTTAGTACTCTTGTAGCAAACTAATGGGCCGGAAGTCATATACGGCCCATTAGATTGCCCTGCAACAGGCAAAGCTCAAGCCCATGAGCCCAACGGCCAATCTCACCCCCTACCGTCCGCCAATTCGTCACTTCACGCACCTAGGTTTCGCGCCGCCGCCGCCGCCGCCGCTTCTTCGTCTCCGCCGCAACGATGGTAACAGCCTCGCCATCGCCCTCTTTTTTTTTTTTTTTTCCCATGGAGTTGCCCAGTGCCACCCAGATTTCAGCGTTTCTCTGACATGGTTGCTTAATTGCTTCTTTGTTCGCGCAGCCGTCGCACAAGACTTTCCGGATCAAGAAGAAGCTGGCGAAGAAGATGCGCCAGAACCGCCCCATCCCCACTGGATCCGCATGCGCACCGACAACACCATCAGGTGACGACCGCGACCCCACGAACTCGTGCTCGTCCGATTTATATTCGGCTGTTGGTGACCGAGTTGCTGCGCTCTGTTCTATTTCAGGTACAACGCCAAGCGCAGGCACTGGCGCCGCACCAAGCTCGGCTTCTGAGCGTGGGGATTGGCCGGCTGCTGCGTCAGAAGGCTAGGGTCTAAGAGCTATATTCCTTTTGTTTTGTCATTGTCTCAGTGTTTCTGTAAGCTATCAAGTGATGCCATGATGCTTTTTATAAAGTTTTTGGTGATGCTAAGAGAATTGTTAGTACTGTGGTGTACTGAAGATTGCATTGCTATGCTAAGTAAAAGAACCCTTGTTACTTTATTATTATGTGTAGTTTGCAGTAACCGTGGCCTAAATTTGATCATTTGGTCTGTTTTTTGATGCATGGATGGAGGTGTATTTCTTCAACCATGTTGCTGAGTATATTTGTACAATGTTTGCTATTGTTAGAATGAAAATAGGAGCCACTCAATCGACTTTTCATAGAATAAATTGTCACTTTGTCAGTGTAGGTGCCCTGTGTCAGTGTTGGCTTGATTTAGTTATGAAAAAAAATTTGTGGAATCAACAATTGTGACTTCATTGTTGCTGGTCCATTTCTGTTTTGTATTTTAGGCTTCCTTTGCTTCTTTTCTTTTGTATGGACGTTATGTTTTAGAGGATACCCGTTAAGTTTCATGATCATGCAATAGATGATAAGAGCTGTGATACATTAGTGAATGCCTGTATTTGCTTGTGAACTCTGCTTGGCTCCTATGTCCTAAGTTTTTCTAGTTTTATGATTTCTGTTAGGATAAACCTAGTGGTTATTTATGGTTTTAGTGATGGGTATTAGAAGCACATTTCCTATAGTTAAGACACATGAAATTGGTTGCCCAACATTTGCATAAGTGGCTGGGTTAAGAGTGGTATGGTTTCTGGGGACTGGGCTTCATGGCTGCCGGACTTAGAAACGGTCTGGGGTTAGTGTACAGGCTGTTGGTGGTGGCAGTTTGAGGGAGGGAGACAGAGAGAACCACAGCCCATTTGGGGGTGGTAGGCATCCAGATGGGAAGAGTTGGGTTGTGGTTGACAGTAGACATTGTAATAGTGTGCCAGGAGACAGTGGCCGAGCAGACTGAGGCTGGGTGGTAGGCTGAGGAACTGAAAGATGACCAACAGGCTGGAGGTGGAAGAAACATTAAGGGATGTTGGATCAAGATCAATGGCTGATGTTTGTTGGGTCTAAAAAGTTTTCAAAAACAGACACTTCTATGTAGGTATAGGTACTCTCCCATTTTTAGAATGTACTCCCTCCATACTTGAAAAGAAAGACGTTTAGGACAAGAACTTTTACTTGTCTTTTCTATAAAAAATATTTATTGAAAAGTTATATATGTATATTTTATGAAAGTAATTTTCAAGACAAATCTATTGATATGATTTTCACATTTCCAAACTCAACGACTTAAAGTTATTCATGATTTATATTCTCAATGTTTGACCCAAACCTTATCCAAAAGCGTCTTTCTTTTCCAATATGGAGGGAGTACAGTTTATTGTGATTGTTGGGAAGGCCATGTTCTTTAGAAAACACGGACAGGAACTGTATGTATATATTTGCATTTTGCCTGAAGCCACAGCCATTCAGGATGCACCCGATGTAGGATGACTTGTGTTATTATTTCCAATATGATCTAGCTGTTTCTATATCATTTCTTGTCGCTGTATTGAATCATTTTCAGTGGTCTGAATGATGTTTTTTATTGCAGTTGCTTTCACTCTGTACATTCATTAGAATAGTTAAATCTGGGTGTCTTTGCTCTCTGGTATCTTTGTTAGCTTCCTGAAGTTGAATAATTTTGAAGTTACCTTATGTTATACTGTGATAAATTGTCAGTATTTGGGATTCTGGCGAGCAAACGAAGTTTTTTGTGAATAATTGCTGTGCTCGGTTCTCATTTTGAATAATAATTGTTGTGCGTTTTTTTTTTTTTTTCACGATGGAAAGGGCCAAAAGCCCTATCAATTGATTGCTAGCAGCATGATGCTGGAATGAGGTTACAGAGTTCAAACTTAAGATCATATGTAGCCTCTTTTTAAAGGGCAGCTGTTTGGATGCCTGCAGTTTATGTAAGAGACTACTAATCCTGATTGAGGAGATACATGGCGACTGAAAGCTTGTTTGGCTAGATAGTGAGCAACATTGATGTTCCAATTTATCATCAGTATCTGAATATGGGTAAACTGTTGAAGTCTGATTCTCCAGTCCTGTGAAATATATGGGTTATCAGCTGAAAGCAGCTGACTGATAAGGACCTTGTTGTCGGTGAAGCTCGTCATCTGATTCATCCGAAGATGCTGTGATGCTTGCAGCAAGGTAGAGCGCAGCTGCCTCTGCCATTAGCACCGATGTGCAGACAAACCTGTGCCATAAAAGGAAATGTTGCTGACTTGCAAGTCAATAATGTATATTCCAAGGCCAGCCTTCTTTGGAGACTGAGATGTGTCACCAGGCAGGAGGAATGGACGCATCTGTAAAACATAAAATGGTACTGTATGAGGAATTCCTGAGAGCTCGTGGTCTGTGAGAAGATCAGAACAGGTAATTGTGTGTCCTTCGTCAATCTGCTGATTAATGTTTACAAATTGGTGAATCTCCTATCTTTGATTATGAACCTGCATTTGGTAAAAACTTGAAATAATATAATTATTAGCTCGAGTAGAAACTGTTGCTGTGTCTGTATGTGTAGAGTTTTTGCTTGAAGATCTCCCTCCTGTCCTTTTTGGGGAGATTTTGCAGCTTTCCCCAGTAGCTAAAAGCTCTTTTGATTAATCTCTAAATAAAAGTTTTAATAACAGGAGAAATGATTGAACTCTTCCAGACCTTTTCAAAATGGACATGCGATCTGTTGGCAGTGAAACCTGCATGCTGTTATTAAGAAAGTTGAAGGCATCTTTAGCACGGAGTCCAGATAACAGTATCTTCATTAGAGAAGGGACATGCAAAATATTTTGAATAGCAGTGGCCATATGAGTATAAAATCAGATTAATGAATACAGTGTTCCAAGGTGCAGAATTGGGAATCCATAGATCAGACATGTTGCTAGGCAATTTTCCACGGAGGACACCAAGGAGTAGACCAAATGCTAGAGTTACCTTTTCTGAATTGTTGTGCGTTGTGGCGTTAAGTTTGTAAGCGACGTTTCCGATTGGCGACGGCGCGCATAGTGACCGAGAATCTCCAGATCTACCGGCTGCCCAATCCTTCAGGAGGTGCTCATAGGGGTGGGTTTGCGTCGTGTGTTCATATAGGGGGTGAGTGCGTGCGTGTTGTGGCGTTTGCGTTATCTTTGTGTAATTCTAAAAAAAAATGTTGTGCGTTGTTCTCGTGGTGCGTTGGCGTGTGTTGTTCTTGTGTGGTTGGCACTATTCTGTTGAAAATCCTAGAGTACCAAACGTACGGTGTGTTGGCTATTTTGTTTGAAAATCCTTTGGTAATCCAACGAATGGTGTGTTGGCTCTAATTTAGCGTTTTTGCTGAATCTTGGTTCAAATACTTTAAGATGTGTTTACTGGAGTCTGTAGATGCCGATTCTTTGTCACCCTAAAGGCAAGGGCTGGGTATGCCGTGGCGCCACGACTAAATCAATTTTTTTTTCTGTTTGAGTGGCTGAAGTCATAAACCGTTGGAAAAACTCCAGTTTATCTCCCTCAATTTCCGTGAAAGTCTGTTTTTCCTCCTAAACCCAAAAACCTAGTAAAACACCTCCCTTAACTTTGAAACCGTTCATATTACCTCCTTGTCCCTGTATAAAGCGGGTTTCTAGGCGATTTGTCTTTTGTCTTTTTTTATTTACCAGCAAATTTGCCGAAAAAAAATCAAAAGTTTGACTTATTAGCTTCAGCTTGTCGTATAGCTAACGGTCACATGGCGCCAAGTCATTTGAGCCGCCCTACAGTGGCGCTCAAGCATCCTGGGTGAGTAGACATGCACCATGGATCTCACATCTCCTCTTTGCGGATGATTGTCTTATCTTTACTCAAGCGAGAAGAAAGGTGCGGATCGAATTGCGAAGATCCATGAGGACTACAGTCGGGGGGTCTAGTCAATTAGTTAACAAAAGCAAATCGACCATTTTTTTAGTCCGAACTGTGATGATGCTTGTAAAGAAACAGTGCATGAGGGCCTCCAGATTTTCACGGAAGCTCTGGGGAGAAGTATCTGGAGCTAGCCAACGTCGCTGAGAGAGGGTCACCCGGTGCCTTCAACTATGTACCGGTCGGTACGAGGCTTGATGGGGGCCTAGGCCGAGAAAAAATATGAGCTGTGCAGCTCGAGGAGGTGAAAGCCAATGCTCGGTCGGTGCCAACATACGATGTCGTGCTTCAAACTGTCACCGGCGGTTTTGTCGAGGAAGTTAACCTCGGCGATCTCAAATTATTGGTGGGGGAAGTGGCTTTGATAGCCATAGGCTCCTTTGGATTCGATGGGAAAAACTTACTAGATCAAAAAAGATGAAGGAGGTATGGGGTTTCGAGACTTTACTTTGTTCAATCAAGCTATCTTTGGGAAAGCAAGGGTGGCGTTTGATCAAGCGGCCAGAGTCGTTGTGTGCTCGGGTGTTGAAAGGAAAATATTACCCTCACTCACGATTTTCTTTCAGCAACAAAAAAGCGGCGTAGCTCGGCAACTTGGAAGGCCATTCTCCATGGCCGTGATGTCTTGGCGCGTGGTCTGATAAAACGCGTGGGGCCTAGTGACATTGATGTGTGGCATGATAACTAGATTCCGGGACTCCTATCTCTCAAACCGGTGTTTCCCATAGCGGCAATGGTGGATAGGGTCCATGACCTATTTCTATCGGGCACTAGAGTGCGGGATGAGAGTGGTCGGGCAGTCCTTCTTGGCCCTTGAAGCTAATGAAATTCTCAAGATCAAGGCTAGTGATCGGACTCGCGAGGATATTCTTGCATGGGGTCTCAAAAGCATGGCTTCTACCCGGTCCGTTCGGCATACAAACTCCTCAGCGGGAACAACACTAAACTGAAATGGCTGGACGGAACGAGTCCTTAGCGCCCGGGGTTCGGCGCCATGGGCGCTCTCTTGAAATTGGAGGTGCCGCCAAAAGTATGAGTATTACGGGTGGAGGGTTCTTCATAATGCGCTTTCATCAAGGGCGGAGCTAAAGAGGGAGGCACGTGGAGCGGGAAAGCCATTGTGAGGTTTGTGGTGATCCGCTGGAAACTCTATTCCACGTCTTCTTGAATGCCCTATGGCGAAGAGGTGTTGGGAGGCGGTGAAATGCTTGAAAGGTGTCGGTGTTCCTAAGTTACACCCATGCTCGTGGGCTTGGATGTCCCTGAAAACGTCGGTACGTTCCCCGGCTATGGCGTCGCTGATTGTGAGTGGAGTCTGGGCGCTATGGACTAACCGGAATGGTCATCGTCATGGGAGGAAAGTTTGGGAGCCGGGTGCTGCGTAAAGATACATCTCCGATCTGCTGGATGCATTGGTGTCCCCTCGCGGCCAAAGCAAGAAACTGAAGGTGATGCCAAGTCGGCAACGATGGGAGAGACCGGAGAGAGAGCTGGACGAAGGTAAACACCGATGCGGGTTTGATCAAGAAACCGGCTCGGGGAGTACTGGAGTGTGCATCACGAAACCATGGGGAGCACGGTGCTGGGGGCTGCGGCCAAGGTAGTCTTTGGGGGCTGCGGCAGGGTGGATGGACAACGTCGACTCGCATTGACTCTGGTGAAGCGCTAGCAGCAAAAGAAGGATGGAGCTTGTTGTGGAACTTGGTGTTGACAAGGTGATTCTTGAAGTCATTTGTCAAAGCTTTGCGCCTCCTTCAGGATCCGGACTCCATCCGCTCCTCCAGCCGGTAGTCTTTGCTTTGATATCATAGAGCCTAGTAAATGTTTTTTCTGATTTTCGTGTGGCTTGGTGCGCAGAGATGCCAATAAGGTGGCATACCGCGTGTGCTTCTGTAATCTCTACCACCACGCGTTCATTTTTTTGGCTTGATGAATCCCGGACTGAATTTAGTCGATCTAGCGATCCACAGATTGTATTCCTTCAAATTATGAATGAAAGCTCTATGATTCACTAAAAAAAAAGCATCCTGGCCTCATGATGCCTCGTTTTCTAGATTCGTACAAGGCCTCCGATCTCCTCGGGACGGACTGCCTCGGCTCACTATGCCTTGTTAAATGTTATATTGTAGTTGCTTTATTTTTAACAGAGCCGGCTCATGATATGAACGAACTGGGCTATTTATAGTTGTTTTTTTTAACGAGCAGGGGAGCCAATCCGAGTCATGAGCCGTGCGGGTCCGGCAGAATGACGCAACGACGCCGGTTTCTAAATCATGCGGAGACGCAGGAACAACCACCTGTGGGATGTGGATGGAACGGGCAGGCGTCCAGCCGCGCATGCATGGTTGGCATCTAGGCGGATGGCGCAGCGCGAGCCGAGTGGCACGGCATGGCTGCCAGAGGCCGGCGGGAGGCAGCGGCGCCGCCGCACGCCTCGCGTGGCGTGGCACGTACCAGCCCCCGCTCAGACCGCCTTGGAGTCCAAAAGTATAAGACGCGCACCGGCGGGGCGTGGCCATCTCGTCTTCAAGCAGCACGGACCGAGGCGAAGGGCAGGCCCGGCTCCGTCCCGTTCCATGAAGGCCTTTCCCGCGCGGGAGTAGGGGCGCGCGAGTGAGCGCGAGCGGCCAACCGGGAGCGAAGCCAGCGGCCGGCGCTAGCTGCCCTGCCGCCTCTCCCTCGGGTCCGGCCGGCCGTCTGCCACCACCGCCGCACGACGCCGACGCCGCTCAGTCCATATCCACCCATTAGCTAGCTAGCCGCAGCAGCAACATCGACCGACCGACTAATAAACAACCATGGCGTCCGGATCCATCTCCCTCGAGGACGTCCGCAACGAGACCGTCGACCTCGTACGCGCGCCATGGATTACCTTTTACGCTTCATTCTTTTGCTATATGTGTTTTGCTCTGACCACCGCCGCCGCCACGCATGCACGCGCAGGAGACCGTCCCGGTGCAGGAGGTGTTCCAGCACCTGAAATGCAGCAAGCAGGGGCTCTCCACCGCGGAGGGCGAGAACCGGCTCAAGATCTTCGGGCCCAACAAGCTGGAGGAGAAGTCGGAGAGCAAGCTCCTCAAGTTCCTGGGCTTCATGTGGAACCCGCTCTCCTGGGTCATGGAGGCCGCCGCCATCATGGCCATCGTGCTCGCCAACGGCGGCGGCAAGCCGCCCGACTGGCAGGACTTCGTCGGCATCGTCGTCCTCCTCTTCATCAACTCCACCATCAGCTTCATCGAGGAGAACAACGCCGGCAACGCGGCGGCCGCGCTCATGGCGGGCCTCGCGCCCAAGACCAAGCTGCTCAGGGACGGCAAGTGGAAGGAGGAGGACGCGTCCATCCTCGTGCCCGGTGACATCATCAGCATCAAGCTCGGCGACATCATCCCCGCCGACGCCAGGCTGCTGGAGGGCGACCCGCTCAAGGTCGACCAGGCGGCGCTCACGGGGAGTCGCTGCCGGTCAACAAGCACTCGGGCCAGGGCGTCTTCTCGGGCTCCACCGTCAAGCAGGGGAGATCGAGGCCGTCGTCATCGCCACCGGCGTGCACACCTTCTTCGGCAAGGCGGCGCACCTGGTGGACAGCACCAACAACGTGGGCCACTTCCAGCTCGTGCTCGGCCATCGGCAACTTCTGCATCATCTCCATCGCCGTCGGGATGGTCATCGAGATCATCGTCATGTACCCGATCCAGCACCGCGCCTACCGCGACGGTATCGACAACCTCCTCGTCCTGCTCATTGGCGGCATCCCCATCGCCATGCCCACCGTGCTGTCCGTCACCATGGCCATCGGCTCCCACCGCCTGTCCCAGCAGGGGCGCCATCACCAAGCGCATGACCGCCATCGAGGAGATGGCCGGCATGGACGTGCTGTGCAGCGACAAGACCGGCACGCTCACCCTCAACAAGCTCACCGTCGACAAGACCCTCATCGAGGTGTGCGGCAAGGGCGTCGACAAAGGACATGGTGCTCCTCTACGCCGCCAGGGCGTCCCGCGTCGAGAACCAGGACGCCATCGACACCTGCATCGTCGGCATGCTCGCCGACCCCAAAGGAGGCCCGCGCCGGCATCAAGGAGGTCCACTTCCTCCCTTCAACCCCGTGGGAAGCGCACGGCCATCACCTACATCGACGGCAACGGCGACTGGCACAGGGTCAGCAAGGGCGCGCCCGAGCAGATCATCGAGCTGTGCAACATGAGCAAGGACGCCGAGAAGAAGATCCACGCCCTCATCGACGGCTACGCCGACCGCGGCCTCCGGTCGCTGGGCGTGTCGTACCAGCAGGTGCCCGAGAAGAGCAAGGAGAGCGCCGGCGAGCCGTGGCAGTTCATCGGCCTCCTGCCGCTGTTCGACCCGCCGCGGCACGACAGCGCGGAGACCATCCGGCGCGCGCTCCACCTGGGCGTGAACGTGAAGATGATCACCGGCGACCAGCTGGCCATCGGCAAGGGAGACGGCGCGGCGCCTGGGCATGGGCAGCAACATGTACCCGTCCACGACCCTGCTGGGCGACAACAAGACCGGCGAGATGGGCGGCCTGAACATCGACGAGCTGATCGAGAAGGCGGACGGGTTCGCGGGGTGTTCCCGGAGCATAAGTACGAGATCGTGAAGCGGCTGCAGGACCGGAAGCACATCTGCGGCATGACCGGCGACGGCGTGAACGACGCGCCGGCGCTGAAGAAGGCGGACATCGGCATCGCGGTGGACGACGCGACGGACGCGGCCCGGAGCGCGTCGGACATCGTGCTGACGGAGCCCGGGCTGAGCGTGATCGTGAGCGCCGTGCTCACCAGCCGCGCCATCTTCCAGCGCATGAAGAACTACACCATCTACGCCGTGTCCATCACCATCCGCATCGTGCTGGGCTTCCTCCTCGTCGCGCTCGTCTGGAAGTTCGACTTCGCGCCCTTCATGGTGCTCATCATCGCCATCCTCAACGACGGCACCATCATGACCATCTCCAGGACCGCGTGAAGCCGTCTCCGACGCCCGACTCGTGGAAGCTCAAGGGAGATCTTCGCCACGGGCATCGTGCTCGGCACCTACATGGCGCTCGCCTCGGCGCTCTTCTTCTACCTCGCGCACGACACCGACTTCTTCACCAATACCTTCGGGGTGCGGTCCATCAAGGAGAACGACAAAGGAGCTCATGGCGGCGCTGTACCTGCAAGTGAGCATCGTCAGCCAGGCGCTCATCTTCGTGACCCGGTCCCGGAGCTGGTCCTTCGTGGAGCGGCCGGGCGCGCTGCTGGTGATCGCCTTCATGGCGGCGCAGCTGGTGGCGACGTGCATCGCCGTGTACGCCGACTGGGAGTTCTGCAAGATGGGGCATCGGGCTGGGGCTGGGGCGGCGCCATCTGGGGCCTTCAGCGTCGTCACCTACTTCCCGCTGGACGTGCTCAAGTTCGCCATCCGCTACGCGCTCTCCGGCAAGGCCTGGAACAACATCAACAACAAGACGGCCTTCACCAACCGCACCGACTACGGCAGGGGCGAGCGGGAGGCGCAGTGGGCCACGGCGCAGAGGACGCTGCACGGCCTCAACCAGGCCACCGCCACCTCCGACCTCTTCGGCGGCGACCAGCAAGGCTACCGCGAGCTGTCGGAGCTCGCCGACCAGGCCGCCAAGCGCGCCGAGGTGGCCAGGCTCAGGGAGCTGCACACGCTCAAGGGCCACGTCGAGTCCGTCGTCAAGCTCAAGGGCCTCGACATTGACACCATCAATCAGAGCTACACAGTGTAAACTCAACTCAGGTTATTTTTGGCATAGACACACACATACATATATATTTGTAAAGGTTCGTTTGTATTTTCTTTCATTTACACCGGGAAGATTTCTAACTGTCCTCCTCCCTCCTTGTAAGTTGCTCCTGTAAAACTCTTCCTGAATTCATGGCGTGTCGTTGTAGCAATCACCAATCCCTCCCTGTGAATGCCCACAGCGTGTCTTGGTGAAAGCATGTATCATTATTATTTCAACTAAGCTCCACACATTGTCTGCCCCAAGTCCAACTCCTGGTGATGCAGAGAACAAATTTCGCATTTTTTCAGAATTGATTGACGAGTTACACAGCACAATGCAGGTTCAGAACCTTTGGTTACTTCAAAAACAAAGCCTACATGCTCACACACTACATGGTTTTAGGATCACAGGCAGCAACAGAGTGCCGTGGTACAGCTACACAGCTTCATTTCCACGAAACAAGTTGCATCCATTTGTATGCAGATTACAGCAGTCATGTCAGAGATCAACTAAGGCGTGCCTCGCCTCCCGGACAGAGGTGCAGTTTCAGTGAAGGTGTGCACACGTCTGAAGAGAGAACGCCTTCTTCGGACTCTCCACCTCAAGCCTTTCGGACAATCACGTGGCGCTCTCGCTTGTACTCCACCTCGTCTCTTTGATGCATGATCAGAAGGGCTCTTCTGACCTGAAATAAGTGTCAAGATATTATTAGAAAAATGAATGGTTCTAACTTAAAAACAATTAATTGTTTCAGGTATAAGATATGACAGGTGCCTACAATGGATTCATTCATTTCCCATCCTATTTAGTTCATCAATCAGCCGTCGCTCAGATATGTGGCTTCCAATGCCCATTCTTCTCTTTATTTGTGCTTCCGCTTGCTGCCAGGACAAAATGCAAGAGATTCAGAAAAATGCAAGGTTCAAGAGCTGAATTTTTCTCTTTTTTCTAATAGAAATCGCTGCAAATTTTGTACTCTGGGCTGCAAAGGCTAACCTTGATTTCATTTGCAATCTCCGGTGACAGGTTCAAGTGCTCGTTGATTCCAGATCTTGCAGCATCAACGGTGGAAACATTGAATAGTCTGAATGCCTCTTCAACATGCTCTGGAGTAGCCACACTTGTCCTAAGAGTCATTCAAACATCAGCGATGAATGCAATGAAACAGTGAAATTTACAAAACCACATATAACCAAAGAACATGAGGCAGCATATATGCAGCATTTGATCAATGTCATTAAAACATATAGCATGTTAGTACTTACAATCTCATCTTTGCAAGAGATTCACTCAAACGTATGATGGCTTCAAGCTGCCTCACAGTAATGGGTATCGCTGCTGCCCTCCCTGTCTCATGAGCTTGCTGCCTCATTTTCTGCACAATGAATTTTAAGTAAATACAGATGAATGAAGAATCCTAAACTGGCTAATTGTGTGAAAATATCCAGCGCATACCTGTCTAATCTCGATATATTTGTTCTGCAGCATCTCAGCTGCTTTTTCAGAAAGCCGTGGTCTGCATGTGGCACGGCAGTACTCAATGTACCTATGCATAAATAAAAAGGTTATGCATTAGACAACAATAAAATAAAAGTCAAATTTATAGAAAATGCAAAGACACCAGGTCACACCTTTTCAGCCAATTCTCTCCATCACTTGCCTCTGTGCCTGTGGATGAAGCTGCAGCACCACTGGCATGCACCTTGATAATGTGGCTTGCTATTAGGCTGTATTTTGAAGTTGCGCTTAGTCTCAGCCACTAGAATAGAAAAGCTGTAGAAAGGATTTTGCTTCATACCTTATCTTGATCGTACATTCTGATATCTTTGACAATAAAGATTAGATCAAATCTAGAAAGAATGGTCGTCTGCAGATCAATATTATCTTGTGCAGTCTGATGAGAAAAAAAAATATGTCAAATTAATTGTCTTGCATGTATCGCTAGAACAGTTTATGCTTAATGAGTCAATAAAAACATGTTTACCAACCTTAAGATCATCATAGCGTCCTGCAATTGGATTGGCAGCTGCAAAGAACTGAAGTCCTTGAATTGAGTACTGTTGTAATGCCAGCTTTAGCAATAGATATTGTCTGCTGCTCCATGGCCTCATGAATTGCAACTCTGGAATTGCATAAGAAAATGGAGCCGGGTTAATATTGCTTTCAAAGAGCCTCATGAATTGCAACTCATGAATTCAAACACATGAAATTGATGTATACCTGTCTTCAGGTCTCATCTTGTCAAATTCATCGATACAGACTACTCCACCATCAGCCAATACCATGGCTCCTCCTTCCAAATAAAACTCACGCTGTACAAAAGAAATGTTTACAGCCTATGATAACCGAACTTTAGTAAACAACAAACAATTCAGTGAAATAAACTTACCAAGCTACCATCCCGAGTAACAGATGCTGTAAGACCAGCAGCGGATGATCCTTTGCCAGATGTATAGACTGCAATAGGTGCAGTCTTCTCTACAAATTTGAGGAACTGTTGAAAGGCACATTAGTGTCACTTTATCAGAGACCTTTGATTTTAAATAGCCAAAATGAATTGATGTAGAATAGTGTCGAATTACTCAAACCGAATTACAGTACAATTCACATCAATATCACAAGTTATGACAGATGAGTCTTATTGCCACACTATTTTCCATCAAAATAAATGCTATGACAATACCAAACAATACTTGCCTGTGATTTTGCTGTGGATGGATCACCAAGGAGCAAGACATGAATATCCCCCTCTCAAACGTACACCATCAGGTAGCCTCTGCAGAATTGTTTGAAGCACAGCATGGGGACACAATTAGGACAAATGGAATGTCATTTTTATGAACACATATCAGCTTCTTTATAAGAATGCATACCTTCTTAGATCCCCAAATAACAAGCATGCAATAGCTTTCTTGACATCCGAATGACCATAAATTGAAGGACCAATCATTGAGCAGAGCTTGGTATATGCATCAGGTCTCTGTGCAAATTCTTTGAATTCCATTTCCTAAAAGCCAGCAAGAGAAAAATCAGCCTTACAGATAAATGTATCTCCCTTATCAATGTAAACCTTGAAAAGAAATCACCTCATCGAGTGAAGTTTGAGGGACCATTTGAGTTATTGTCTCGAGATTGCTCCAAACCCACAACTCTAATGTAAGGCTGTTTAACACCAACAGCGCCCTTCTGGCTGCAAAATGGTCTCAGTGGCATTATTAATCATGTACTTACCCCAAGTTCAGATTAAACGAAAAGCTTTAGATTCATCATACGTTGCAGATGCTTGGTATACGCTGTAGATGCCAACAACAGTTAATCTAGTCCCTGGAACAATAGTCTGAACTAGGTGCCTGTCTACAGAAAAGCAGCACATTCCTTGGAAGCTCACCAGTTGGAACATCCTGGACAAAAGGATATCATTATCAGTCAGTCATTTTACAACAAGACAAGAGTAAAAACACTGAAATGTATGATTGCTTTGACTCAGCAACTTGCATCAAGGATGAATAGTGACTAACCTCAGGATTCTCCTGCAGTTTGAGGGTCTGAAGATCCACATACTTACTCTTATCCGGGACGGCAATCCAAGGGTCCAGGGGGCATGGCTCTTCTCCAGGCTAAGGGTAAGAAATCATATACATAACTGTCAGAAAATAGCCATTTAACGATAAGGATGATAGACTCAGAAACAAGTCTGTTCAGATATTCTTTCCTGTTATGTGAAGATTAATTTGGGCTAGGCTTTGGATGTTCTTTTTTCCAGAACAGCCAGAGCCTAATTTCATTACTTGTAACGAAATTACACAGTTGCATCACTTCCCAAACAATAAAAAGATAAAACTACTAACAGTATATGACGCCAAAGAATCAGATCACAGAAGGACCTAATTCAACGACGAAGCCCCCCATATCTAGGAACGCTAAGATCAACGAAACAAAAACTTCAGGGTCTTGGCTTTGGATCTTATTTGTAGCCGTGATTTCAGATAATCTTCATCAAAGTTTTTCTATTGGACCTACAAGCTTGGGTTTCAAGTCAGAGGAATAGTTAAAAATGTTTCCCTTTTTTTTTTGGAGTGTGGTCACTATGCTGCTAACAGTTCAGTAGATTGCTGAGGAATGTACCTGAGGAACATGGTCACACGAACGTGGAACAATAGCCCCACCGAGGCCTGGCCTGCAAGGCACCGTCTTCACACTCCGGCAATTCTTGCAGATAAGAGTTACATGAGTGGCCTTGGCTTTTACTCTCGATGCAGCAATTGCGATTCCCGCAATCTTAACCAGCTTCGACATGTAATCCGCCTGACATTTCAAACAGCAATACCGAAATGAATTCTCTAGAATACATTCAACACCGAAATCCCTTTTACAATCGTTTCACTACTGACCCCAACAGATCTCATGGACAGGCAGTTCTCCTTGGAGGAGAGGAAGATCTGGACGTCTCCCGTGACGGGCTCCTCCATCTCCCCGGTCTCGCCGGCGACTTTCGATCGGAGGCTCACGAGAAGCTCGGCCGCAGCCGTCTCAAACTACACAGACCCATGTGTGAAAGTCAAAAAGTCCGCAGTCCCACACAGATAAAGAAAATTCAGAGAAACCAACGCACCAGCGGGAGATAGTCGGCCGGCGACTTGCGGATCTTGTCAGAAAGCTCGGCATCGAAGGCGTCGAGGTCCTCGATAGCGACGGTGACATGGTCGCGGTTGTGTACTAGGCTCTCACTGAAGCAAATGAACACATGAGTCAGCTCTGTTTCGCATTGGACGCATCAAATCTAAGGAGATGAGGCGGGGATTGGGAGAGTGATGGGGGCGTACCGGTAGGGAAGTCGCCGGTGGGGCCGGTGAAGGTGCGTAGGAACTCCTTGAACTTGCGGAGGGCGGAGTGGCGGGTGAGGTCGGCGTTTGGGCCGCCGCCGGGGCCGTCGTGGGGGTACTGCGCCTGTTCGCTGTAGAACACGGCGCCCTCGTCCCAGCCCGACATCGCTGCGGCGGAGGAGAGAGAGAATGTGGGTGCGTCGGCGTGGGCGTGGACTGGGATGACGGCGATTGGAGTATTGGAGGGGGGTCGGATGTGGCGGGAAGGGGGTAATAGAGCGGGGATTTGGCGGGAAAGCGGCGGAGCTTTTGGCGGGAGGAGTGGAGCTGCTCCTCGTTGCTGCGGGCGCTAGGGTTGGGCGGTTGGCGGAGGAAGGGGAGGCTTCGAAAACAGGCCTGTTATTCCATGGGCTGGGCTGGGCTGGCTTTGAGATTGTAGGGCCACTATGGAAGCTTTTTTTTTTAACAGGTCACAACCTACTGCTATACTGTCAACCTTTATTATTCTCTCAAAAAAAAAAAAAAAACCTTTATTTTGATTGCTATACTGTTATTAGTTTAGACTTACCTCTTCTCAAATTGGAAAAAAAAAAAAAAAAAAAAAAAAACAGAAGTACCATTCCCAATTCCACAATAATGATTTTATTGGAACATACTCAATATTAGGAAGATTGGTTCCGAGTATAATTGGTCTATGTGTGCCATTGTAGCATGGTTGGGGTCTATGACGCATTAGTTATGTCGAGAAATATTGTGGTTGGTGTTTTGTTCATTTCGGCTAACCCTTAAAGGAACCGTACAAGTTGGATGACTAGATTGTTGATGATACATAATAGTTCAATGGCAACACACCACTCATATGTCAAGTATTTCATTAAAAATTAGACTAATTCTGAAAATACCGTGACAAAAGTATTTAAACCAGGAGATTGGTACATATAATTCAACAAGAAGACACCACCATCACCTACATTATGTTTTAGAAAAAAAAATCTGTAAGCTCGGGTCCTCATTTGGGTCAAAATCAGTGGTCCAGGTTTAACGACATGCGCCCACGGTGCCACTAGGAAAAACCTGAAGGATTCGTCGGTTAAACCAACACGCAACATCACCCGGCCCCTCATCAACTCCCAGTTTGTGCCTTTCAAAAAAAAAAAAAAAAAAAAAAAAAAGAAAAAACTCCCAGTTTGTGACGGAGACACCGAGGCCAGCGCCATCCACCCGCTCCGCGCCCGGCCGCCTCGCCCGCCCCGCCCCGCCCCCCCATCCGCCTGGGCTTGCTTGATCTCCCCACAGCCGCAAGCGACGGGCGCCATATCCATCCCCTCCCTGATCTCTCCTCGCTTCTTCAGTGCAGTGCACCAGCAGCCGGCCGCTCGGCCCACGCCCGCCTCCGATCCGGAAATGGCTTCCTCATCCGCCTCCGTCGCCGCCGCCTTCGCCGTCTCCTCGCCGGCGGCCTCCGCCGCCGTCGCCTCACGGACCAAGGCAGGGGCCCCGCGCCACCCCCCGATCGTCATTCTGTTCCTGTCCTGCCCATTTGCGCCTGGTTTCAGTGGACCGGGGCTCTGAAACGTTATTCTGTTCTGGTTTTGTTTGATGGACGCAGGTGCTTGGACGAGGAGTTAATCAGGGAGAAGTAGAACTGGCTCCCGCGTCGGCATCACACGGAAGGTGACCACCTGCTGGCCTCGCTTCTCGCTAGCTGCTCGAGTTGGTTGATCGTCGTAGATCCTGCAGCTGGTGTCGTCACTTGCTTGGGACCTTGGGTGCTGTAGTGTTAGATGGCCCCATGGGTGTCGTCGATCATGCATGGTCTATGATTAGGAGTTCCTTGATTAGCAATTCAGGAATTGGTATTGTTAGTGATTTTCTGCAAATTCTGGCGTCTCTGTGATTTATTTACTATAGTGCTGGCACTCTAGTTTTATAGGACAATAGAGTCATATATCGCTTTTATTAGCTTTTTAAAGGTGTTTTATAGCTTTTGGCGATGGATATCCACGGGCCACTGGGCATCTGCTGGACAGGCACAAACCTCTTCCTAACCACTGATCTATCGGCTCTGTAGGACCACCGCCTTTGCATGGAGGACAACTTATGCTAATATCTTAGTGTTCCTGCATGCAGAAAAAATAACTACTCAACACAGTTGCCAGAGCATAGGCAAATAAGACTTTTAAATCAGGGTCCTCAGAGGAACCGAGGTCCTTCATTTCATACCCAAAAAAATATTGTACCAAGTGTGCTGTAGGGTTATTGTAGGAGTAGTTATATACCAATACCTGTATTCTAGTGTGCTGATAGGTACACTCTAGAATTTCTTATGTTGAAGCTAAGACACATCACAACCAACAGGCTAGCTAGTTATGCAAGCATTTTTTGTTGTTGTTGAGGATGATGTTTAGTGTATTGTGGGCCACCTTCATTTAATGTTTTTTCATGTTAGATGCTTTGGTGTTTCTTGGAATAATGGTGTAATTAATTTATAATTTAGGCTTTGAGTTATTACATTGTTTCTTTCTTAAATGCAGAACTTTGGCCGTGTCATGATGGCCCTTGCGGTGGATGTTTCTCGTTTTGAAGGAGTGCCTATGGCTCCCCAGACCCAATTCTTGGGGTTTCAGAGGCTTTTAGAGCAGATAACAGTGACCTGAAGCTGAATCTTGGTGTTGGTGCCTATAGGACAGAGGAATTGCAGCCCTATGTGCTCAATGTAGTCAAGAAGGTGAGTCTAATCAGAAGCAGGATTTGCTTAATGGTCGAGCTTCCTGTTTTTCATGTTCTTTTCTGCATGTTATAGGCTGAAAAGCTTATGTTGGAGAAAGGAGACAACAAAAGAGGTACAATGATGATCAGAATATTTCATTTCTCCCTAGTTTTTTGCTTTATATATACATGAATGAATGAAATCATTGATAATATGGTTTTGCGCTGCATATCTTCCCATTGAAGGTTTAGCCGCATTTAACAAAGCAACAGCAGAGCTATTGCTTGGAGCTGATAACCCCGCTATCAAGCAAGGATTGGTATGTGCTATGCAGCCCTTGCTGTTGGTATTGTACCTGTATATTGTATCATGCAATGCTGGTACCATGTATGCAATGCTGAAGACCTAAAATTTAGAATTTAGGTTGATCTTTTCTCTTGTGCTTGCGCCGCCAAGGCATCGCGTGACGTCTACCATACTATTTTCTTCTTAATGCAAAGATGTGCAGGTCTCATGTGTATTCGATAAAAAGAGGTGTTTCCAATGCTTCCTTTTAGTAAACTTTACTTAACAACTGAATTCAAAAAAAAAAAAAAAAAAAAAAAAAAAAAAACCTTAACAACTCTTCTTTTTTGCAGGTTGCTACAATTCAGTCTCTCTCGGCACTGGATCACTGCGTCTTGCTGCAGCATTCATACAAAGATATTTCCCTGAAGCTAAAGTAATTATATCGTCGCCCACCTGGGGGTAAGTATGTTGATGCAACTATTCTTCATGACTGTTATGGCAGGTGTAGCCGGCCCAGGGGCCATGCGGCACTGTAGCGCATGAACAGTGCCTGATCTGATTAGATTGGATTGATTTGGTTTGTTAGGAAAGGAATAAGATAGATTGATTCGGTTAGGATAATTACTTAGGAGTCAAGTCAATCATCTCTATAAAAAAGAGAGAACCGGTATTGATTGTAAGGAAGCAAGGAGAACCTAGGAAGTACTCTACGGACGGAAGGGTTCTTCCTGCTACCCCAGTCAATTCATATCAATGACTTGAAGTACCTTCCCAAATCACAACTCATAAATCTTGGACTATCGTTGTTTTTTGTGAAATGTGAAGTGTCTCAATGGCAGACTTCTAATTTGATTCATTCTACTTGGTAACAGGTAACCACAAGAATATCTTCAATGATGCTAGGGTACCTTGGTCTGAGTATCGGTATTATGACCCCAAGACTGTTGGGTTGGATTTTGAGGGAATGATAGCTGACATTGAGGTACCGGATGTTCTCATTTATTCTACTATTGTTATTTTTGCTAGGTGTCTTCCATTTTATGAACTTTGTTGGGTCTAAGGGTAATGCTTTAATAAACTAGTCCTGAATTCATCAAAATTTTTTTTTTTGTTCTGAAAATGAACAATTCATGTTCAATTGATTATTTATCCCATTATCTATTCATTTCCTCTTTCCACAACAGGCTGCTCCTGAAGGATCTTTTGTTCTGCTACATGGTTGTGCTCACAACCCAACTGGAATAGACCCAACTCCTGAACAATGGGAAAAAATTGCAGATGTCATTCAAGAGAAAAAGCATATGCCCTTCTTTGATGTTGCATATCAGGTGAATTGTTTTTGCTTGAATACCCTGTCTTCTATGTATGTATTGCAATATCTCTTCCACAGTTCCACTAACTGGTAGGTTTTCCTTTTAGGGTTTTGCCAGTGGAAGCCTTGATGAAGATGCATTTTCTGTCAGGCTTTTTGTGAAGCGTGGCATGGAAGTGTTTGTTGCACAATCTTACAGCAAGAACCTTGGTCTATATTCTGAAAGGATTGGTGCCATAAATGTCGTGTGCTCAGCACCAGACGTTGCAAATAGGTATTCTTTTTCTTATTGATTGCTTGCGTACCCAGTCCCCCTCGACCCAATTTCATTCAGTAGTTTCAATGCTTAGGCAAGCACTATAGGCAACCTGTCTGTATTTTTTTCTCCTTCATTAACAACCAGTTTTTCCAATAGTTGCTTCGTTTACAGAATTGGCAGGCAATGGTCTTCCTATTGCTGCAATAGACTTATCTCCTTACGGCATTCCACATCGCTTCCTTTCAGGGTAAAGAGCCAGCTGAAACGATTGGCACGCCCCATGTACTCGAACCCCCCAATTCATGGTGCCAGGATAGTTGCCAATGTTGTTGGTGATCCAACTATGTTTGGTGAATGGAAACAAGAGATGGAGCAAATGGCTGGGCGGATCAAGAATGTAAGACAGAAGCTCTACGACAGTTTGTCTGCGAAGGACAATAGTGGCAAAGACTGGTCTTTCATTCTGAGGCAGATTGGCATGTTCTCCTACACTGGCTTGAACAAAGCACAGGTATCACTGCTTCCACTTGGATATCACACGCTAAATTAAGTTCCAATCATGGTTGTGCACTAATTGTCAAAACATACATATCATCTAAAAAAAAAAAGAGCACCAATCCATAATTTCCATTCTTTGTCTGCAGAGTGATAACATGACGGATAAATGGCATGTTTACATGACCAAGGATGGGCGGATCTCATTAGCTGGGCTGTCCCTGGCTAAATGTGATTATCTTGCCGACGCTATCATCGATTCCTTCCATAACGTCAACTAGGTTGAGGTACAAATAATTGAGGGTCAACTAGGCTGGATTTTTGGGTCCTTCCAGCTATACATTTTTTTTTTTTCCTGTGTATTCCTTTTTGGTGTAACTTTGATTAAATAAATTCTGTCAAAACTCATGTGCTTTTTTTTACTTGCAAAATCAGTACGTGGCTACAGGATCGTAACACCTAAATAAAACAATATCATTGCCGATATCAATTGCCCCCCTATATCACTCCTGCGTTCATACTGTTTGCTCGATGGCCAACTGGCCGGTATGTGCTGATGAACTCTTATCTTGGAGATTTCAATAGCTCTTTTGTTTGGTTAAAGCCGGCAGGAGCTGGAGATATGATTCCAGGCCCTGGCCTAGCTTGCTCATTGCTGGATGCTGTAGCACGCTGTAGAGGAGGAGGATATCCTTCAGGTGGTAGTATTCGCGACAGCCTCACATGGAGCTAGTGATTGGAAACTGATTGAGACTCTCAAGATTCCTCTTTATCTCTGAAGTTGCCATTCTACCGAACTGATTGGCAGTTGTCCCCCCCACTTTTTTTCCACCCCTTTCTTGCCAATTGCCATGGTCTCAGGGTCAATTTCGTTCGTTCGACAGACGCAAGGTTCCATTCAGTCCCCGTAGATAAGGAGCAGCAAATGATCCATCGCCGCCGTTTGCCGGAGCGGTTGGCTCCACGGCGTCCACCGCCGTGCCATGACCGCAGCGGCCAGCAGCTGTGGCCTGTTCTCGCTGCGTAGCTGTGCAGTACAGCCAGGCTCCAAGCGATAGTACAATACGCGGGTCAGGTCGGCACCCTCGCCGAGTGGTGTCCATTTCTCACGCGTCTTGTTCACCCTGACGGCCCGAGCCGGGCGCCGGGCCGGGGGCTGCAAGTGGGTGGTGGAGGTGCATGCGGTGCACGTGAGCGATGAGGCGGACGCTCCCCATGTCGGCATCACCTTTCATCCTCTCGCTGTCTGTCTCTGTCCCCACCCACAGCATGCCATGGGCCCACGTCCTTACGTGTCCCCAGTTTTTTCTTTAGCCGCTACTGTACGTCCCACCTCGCGCACCTTACCTTTACCTCCCCACTCGCTCGCATGACATGTGGGCCGCAGGGGAGAAGTGGCGGGCCCGCAGCAATCGCAAGGCTTGGATGCCAAAGGTGAGGAAAGGTATTGGGTGCCGTGTTTTTCTCTCTCTCCTAGGAGGGGACCCCCACGCAGCATAATGACAAAGGGTAAATTATTTTTAAATTATAAGTATAACCAGGAGGACCATGGATGATAGTGAGATCACGAATCCTAAATTACACCATTTTTTATTCCACTGATGACGCTTCCAAATAATGCGAAATCCTTTGAGTACTCGAGTATAGCCTTGCGTTTATTTTATTTATATAATTATTATCTATTTGTTTAGTTTAATTTACGCCAACTACATGATGAAGATGCCAAGAGAGAGCATCAATTATGGAGGTGGGGAGATTATTGGACGGATTATTATTTAATTATGGTGGGTGGGGATTAGTAAATGCGGACGCGCCAGGGCCGCGGGCTGGAGCCGTGCGCGGCTGCTGGAAACCGCCTTGCAGGCCGCCGCTGGAAACGGTACCACAGCTGTCGCTTGGCCCACCACCTCCTCCTCTTACTTACGCGGCTCCCACGGCAACTACTGCGTCCTCTTTTCTGTTTCTTTATTTTCTTTTTGTTGCTGCTTTGTTTTCTTTTTGCGAGGATTATGCTGCTGCTTTGAGTTTTTTTGCCCGGGTCATTATTTGGTTCATAGGAAACTTTGGCGCGAAGGTTACCGACGAATTACAATACTGCCACGAATATAGGTTTTGGTCGATATTAGATAGATAGATACACAATCATAGGTAGCTAAGATAAAAAAAACAATGAAATAGAAAGAAAAAACATGTTGCTACTTGCAATCATTACATGATTTGTTCACGTTAATCCTGTCTATATTTTCTTTATGTTTTATTTTTCAATTCTTTCTCAAAAAGTCAATTAGTGTTCAATTTTACCAATACATGGAAAACTTACTGATATTGTATAAGTATGTAATAAGTACTCCTACAACGTATCCATTCTACAATAAACTTATATACTTAGAAAGATGTAATATAATCCTAACAGTGAAATTCGAATTGTTCGCTGCATGTGAGAAACAATTCTCATTCCATGATGGCAGAGCCTGAAATTAAGAGGAACAACGAGGGGCAAGAGCGTAAACTCGCGCACACCAAAATAATCGAGAGCCGACCCGACCCCATGCCGATCACACCGATGAGTCACACACGGCCGCGCGCGGCCCCGCTCAACAAAGGCGGGCGGTGCCAGACACCGGGCCCACCGCGAACGCGTCGGTCACGGCATCCCTTCGCATCCGACGGCTCTCCCCTCCCGCCACGCACACCCAAAAAGATCTCCCTCCCACGTCGTCGCATCCCTCCCCACCACCACCCAGCCAAATAAAATAAATAAAATCCTTTTCCTTTTTTTTCATTATCGAATAAATAAAATAAATAAATAGAAATTCTGGCCAAGCACGCAACGCAACCCTCTCCGGCCCATATAACCGGCACCACCACGACCCGTTCGTCTCGTCTCTCGTTTGCTTTCCCCACCTCTCCCCCTTCCGCCTTCGTTCCCTCCGCTTAGGGTTAGCCAGGCAGCATCCAGCACCCTCTCCTCGCGAATCTTCCCATAGAGACGCTGAACCGGCGGCCATGGCCACGGCGGTTCTCAGATCCCACGACGCGCTCAACAACCGTATGCATCTCGACGCGTACACGCCGTCCCCGGCGAAGCCGCGCCGGCGTCGGAGCCCCAAGCCTTCGTCGGCCGCGTCCTCGCCGCCCACCAGGGCCGCGGCGCCCATAGCCTGCCCGTCAAGCCTGCTGTGGCGGTGCAGAAGACCGCGACGCCCGCTAAGGCGGGGCCCGCGGCGCCTGGCCGCCGCTCGCCGCCGGCTAGGCCGGCTGCTGCTTCGTCAAGGAAGCAGACGTCACCCACCAAGGAGAAGCCCAAGCAGCGGCTTGTCATGGAGGAGGTCCGGATCCTCAAGCGCGGCGAGGAGCCGCCCGCTCCAGTCCCGTCGCCGGTCGTAGCAGCGCCTCCCGTGGCGCTGGCGGTTGACCAGCGCGCCCTCCGATCCACTAGCCGGATCGGGCCTCAGGCGCCAGCCGTGGTGCCGACGAAGAAGATGGTGTCGGCCCCCGCCGCCGCGCCAGCAAACGCGGCCGTGTACGCGGGCCCGGCGTTTTCTGCCGCGGCGCCCGAGCCGAGCTCACTCCCTATGCCCGCCTTCTTCCTCCGGCGCGCGGAGTCTGAGGCTACCCGGGGCCTCCGGTGCCTCCTCCGCATCGGCGAGCTGGCCTGACACGGCTGCTGACGTCTCTTCAACCAGCCTCTGTCGTCTACTCCGTTCATTCACCCTTCGGCTTCGGCTTCGGCTTCGTCTCTTCTCTTCCTCATCTTCTCCGGTGGTTCCTTGATCTATGGATGGTTGGCGCCTGATGGGCGGTTGTTGGATCCGATGGCTTCTCCGGATCGGATCAGATCACATCTCCCGGTAACCGTTCCGATCAACCTCTTCCGGTATTTTTTCAGAGGAAAGGTTGGCCAACAGGCTTCCGGTGGTTGGATTTGGTGGACTTCGGTTAGGTTCACGTATCACTTGCACTTCGGTTCTTCAATGGAAAGCTGATGTCTTTAGGTTAGAAGAAGAAGAATAACTAAGAGTAAGAAGGAAGGATGGCTGGTAGATTGGGTAGCTAGCTGTTGGCTGCTTGGTTCTACACTAGCTGGGAGCTTTGGTTCTAGTTGTAGTGGTGGTGGTGGTGGTGTTTGGTTCAGTAGTTGGGATTAAATTAGAGTCTGAGATAGTTGTTTGGTTTAGGTGATCCTTGTTAAGGTAGACGACCTGATTATGATTCAGGGTAGTTTTATTCATCGTTGCAATAATCTAAGGTTTGGTGTGAGTTGTGTGTGAGTTTTGTGTTAGGTGAGTCATGAACTAAGTTATATGTATGATGTAAGGTAGGTCAGGTGAAGTTCTTCTCTATATATATGTAAGATGTCAAGTTTGTATTTATCATGTTAGCTGTGATATATATATATATATATATATATATATATATATATATATATATATATATATATATATATGAATATGAGTGGTAAATTTATAGGTATGAAAAATCTGTGTTGGTGCCTCTGATCAGGAATGGTTAACATCTCTATCTGTATATCTGCCTCTTGCTTGAAGCTGGAGAGATGTCTTCCGTCTATAGTACTGTTACAAGCTTTCACCAAACAAGACTTGGATTGTACTTAAACCGTCTAGTTTACTGTATCAGACTTTGAGCTAACACCAGACTTTGCGTGGATTGAACTTAATTGGCGAGCTTTGTGCCGCGGTAATCGCTATGCCAAAGACTTGGCCAGTGCACGCAATAGTCTTAGATGATCTATCTCAGATCAGAAAAAACATACTACAGCTTGTAATTGTTTGGTAACGGCAAACTCTGCACGTTCTGATGTTCGCATTTCTTCTGTGAAGGTTCGAGGCCAAGAATCTTGTTGGAATGGCACGAACACATACAGTTTTTTTGTTTCTTTTGTTTTGATTTAAGTTTGGCACCAGAACTGGTTGCGTGCAGGTTGAAGTATTCTTCTTTGGAGCAGTTGAACGTGCGTACTCCAGGAGCTTCCTTCATTACCTTTGCATTACTCTGACCTGCCGATTGTTGACCGCTGAAGCTTTCGCCGGCTGGCCGTGCTCTGCTGAGTCAATTTGACTCCGTATGCCGGAAGCTGCAGGAAGAGCGAAGAAACTACCCCGGATCCCTCCATCTTCTTTCGCCATGACGTCGTCACACGGCGTCGTACGTGTCCTTACCTGCGACTGCGATCGTTCGGCCACCATCGGTGGATGCCGTTGCCATTCTTGTGGTGGCTACGAGACGGGGGTAAAAGGGGCCTTACGATGACGGGCAAATGAATGGAACCAAAACCATCTTGTTTGGCAGCCGGCCGACCTCTTGTTAGGTCGGTTTGGGTGCGCTGAGCTGAGCAACAATCAATCCGTCCCAGAGAGTTAGTTTTCGAAAGCGATATGTATTCCTATATAGTAGACGTAAATGAAAACCAACAGCTAATTCGTTTTCCAGCTAATTGACATTTGTCAGCTCTGTCATTTGCAGTCATTAGAGACAACATCGTGCGTCGTCAGTGACCAACTGACGGAAGTTCGAACTTTTAACATCGTGAACCACTGAAAATTCTTCACATGGCGTCGATTTTACAATACAAACGAGTACCTAAACAACCATCGACCTTTGCCCTGGACAATTCCAACGTGATTACATAAAGGTTTTACTCCCGAGCAAGAGCGACAAAAAACCACGTCATGGAAGCCTTTCTGCAGAAAAACTATTCAAGGCAGTGTAACATTGGCTTATACACGGCTACAGATAATTTACTCCCGAGCAAGAGCGACAAAAGAACCACGTCGTGAATAGTTTACTAACTAGAGTACTGTATTATCATAGTCCATCTTGCAGGGTCAACCATGGGAGTAATATCAAGAATCTAAAGGTCACCTCGCCACCTTTGTTTACAGTTAAAAAGGCAGTAATGGTCAAGTGCTCATGGCTCAATGATAAAGGCCGTTCAGGCCCCACCTCAAATCTTTGGTGCGCCTTTATCCCGGATTTATTTCGTGGTTAATGCGTTAAGTGAGGTAGCTTACGTCCCCGTCGATAAGCGGCTTCAATGGTGACTGAACTTCAAGATTACCCGCCCTCGTAGGGGTGGGTTTACGTGACGCTGCTCATTCGTAGTGAGCCACGTTGTACTTGTGTAATCTCAAAAAAAAAAAAAAAGGCAGTAATGGATGTACTCTAAGCAAGGAGCACACGGTGATCCATGAGTGCTACGGTGTGTATCACACAAGATTCAGAAAGACTTGACCCAAAGCCTGCGTGTGTGCTACGGTGTGTATCACACAAGATTCAGAAAGCAAGGCAGTGATCCCTAAAACTGAGAAAGCAATCTCCTCCCTCATAATTAAGCCAAATTTCATCATCAAAGAGAATTCATGATCAAAGGAAAAACATCAATAACAGCCCACTACACATTTGTTATTGGACTTGAGGCGCCCTTATTTTACAATCTTTGCAGACAAGTTGCTGTGGCAGGACTGCAATCACCTCTGAATTTTGGAATATTTGGATTTAGCAACCTGACAGGCATGAGATTCTAAGGAAACAGCTAGATCAATCAATTCGGTGTTCCATTAGCAAAACATTGCTAAATCTAGAGACCAGACAACTACCGGAACAGGAACAAAAAAAAAAAGACAAATCGATATTACAACAGGATACAGCAGCATACAGTTGATTGGCAACAGTTATACATCAGCACTACAAAATTATTGTTTGTCGTGATGGTTTACAAAATAACAGAAAAAAGAGAGGATAAAAGCACGGTTACTTTGGTCACAACTACTAATGTTTTGTGCTAGCTCTGATATTGTTGTGTAATCTATAATCTTAAATATAGGCAATAAGTTACATGAAAATTGCCAGGAAACAAGATGGATAAAACCACCTAAGACATGTTGTCAGATGCTCAAACCCAGTACAGTTTACTTCACTCAGCACATACATAATTCATGATTACATAATAATAAGCAGATCAAATAAACTTTGGCAAAATAAACCATGGATTAACATAAATTATGTGGAAGATCTATTAGCAGGCGGCGATAACTGGATCTAACATTCAGGGAAAATGTCAATGAACATAAATTGAAGCAGATATGGTACTAAGCGTACATATTGAGATATAGTAATGGGAGTCTAAACAACTATAGTAATGCCACATGTGAAAAGCAATTGAATCTAGGCATGCAAATGCCTTCAATCTATTACATCGTGCAAGCTGCTAACACCTCTCCATAAATCCATTGATGAATCCTAGTAGCCCATACAATAGTTATTCAGGCTCTTGTATACCAAAAGATGACATGAACTAAGATTTGTGACTACAAACTTTTCTGTTCCCAATATGCTCACCTCTCAATTGAGTACTTTGAATCCTCAGCATGAAGAAACTTAATCTGCTTTCACCGATGAGAAAAGATAGTGGACAAAGCAGAATGAAGAAATAAACCCAACTGTGCCAGTTGCCAGCATGATAGCAATCACCATGAAGAGCGAGTAACCGATGTAGAGGGTCGCGAGACACTGGTCCACTGAGGCTTTTGAGGTCAAAAACACGAGATAGTTGATGGAGTACAAGAAAATGTAGATTGCCACCGATCCAGATGAGAAGAATGACTTCCACCACCACTTCCAATCCTCAACGCACAGGTGCATGTAAGTCAGAACCAGGGAAACCTCAGCGCAGACAATAACCAGGAGCAGCATGACAATGAAGAGGAATCCAAAGACATAGTACACACGGCCCATCCATATGCTTGACATGATGAAGAAGAGCTCGATGAATAGGGTGCCAAAGGGCAGTGTGCCGGCACCCAGAACCAGCAACCAGGATGGGTACTTCTGAGGAGGGATTTCACGAGGGATCTGGTTCGTGCGGACAGGGTACTCAATATGTGGCGCCTTGGCACCGAGGAACCCACCAACAAGCGTGAGCGGCACAGAGATGCAGAACCAGAGCAGAAGTAGCACAACGAACAATGAGAAGGGGATGGCACCAGTGCTGTGGCTTCCCCACAACAGGAAGTTGAGTGTTGTCAGGATCAGGAATGCAATGCCGGGGAAGAAGCAAGCCACCCGCCAGGAGACACCCACCCATCCAGAGTGATCACCACACTTGATCGTCTTCCATACACGAACACCGGCATATCCAGCCAGGATTCCAAGGACCAGATAGAAGAACAGCATGCCCGTGATCAGAGTACCACGGGAGGCTGGGGACATGAACCCGAGCGCAGCAAAGAGAATGGTCACCACAGCCATCCCAAGGATCTGAACACCATCCCCAACCATGACACAGAGCAGCATCGGGTTGCTTGGCGCACGGAACACATCACTGACCACAAGCTTCCACCCAGACAGCTCCTCATTCATCTGCGCCTGCGCTTCGCTGTCAAGCTCCTCATACTTGGTGAGATCCCGCCTCACGGTCCTCAGCAGAATGACAAAGACAATACCAGCAAGGAAGGCAATCACCATGAGGGAGTTGAGAATGGAGAACCAGTGCACCTTGGCCCCTCCATCTTGAGGTAGGCATCCCACCTTGAGGGCCACTTGATATCGCTCTCCACGAAGTTGACCTCGTAGGTGTAGACAATGGGCTCGTTCTCCTTGATGCTCATGGACACGGTGGTCGGGTCGCACTTGATCTTGCTGGGGTAGCTGTCGTACATCTTGCGCGTCTTGACGTCCTCCGGGTTGTGCTTGATGCTGCAGGGCACGACCTCGAAGCCGACCACCATCCATCCAGGGGATGAGGCGGCGTCCTTGGTCCCGGCCGGGATGGCGTCGGTGGCGTCGGCGGCGCCCATGACGCGCGCGACATTGGCGTCCTCGTACTTGTGGACGAGGACGGTGAACTGGAGGTGGTTGAAGACGTAGTAGTCGACGCCGACGCGGATCCCGACGGGGTACCCCGTCCATCGCATGAGGTAGTCGTCCTTCCTGGTGTAGCGGATGGCGGGGAGGTTGTCGAGGATGAGGTTGACCTGGTACATCTCGTCGATGCGCTTCTTGAGGAGCGCGAAGGCGTCGGCGCCCAGCGGCGGGGAGCGGCAGAGGAAGACGTCCGACTGGTTGGTGTACATGCTGAAGCGGTAGGGCGAGTTCTCGATGCGGTCGCCCATGAGGAGCTCGCCGAGGTTCTCGGCGCTGTCCTTGACCCCTTCCTGGGGCTCGCAGAAGGGGAGGCTGTAGTAGCTGAAGGGCATCTCGGTGTCGATGGAGGTGAGCGAGTTCACCTTCACGTTGAGGTAGTCCCCGGGGGTGTACTTGTGCGGGTAGCTCCCGGGAGGTAGAACCCACAGACGCCAGGCAGCGCCGCCGCAGCAAGCAGCGAGGCCGCCGCGACGGCGAGGAGGAGGAGCAAGCCGGGGCGGGCCATGGATCTGGATCGGCGTGGGGCGCGCGGATCTGGGCCCCGCGGCAAGTAGGGTCTGGGGTGGGAGGGCGGGTCGGTAGTGGTGCCCGGCCCTGCCCCGGCGAGGAGATCGCCGGAGGAAGGCGAGGAGGGGGTGTCGGTGGCGGCGGAGCAGATCTGGTGGGGGGCGGGGCGGGTGGGGACGAATGACGCGCGGGGAGGAAGCGGGGCGGTGGTGTGGTTTATACGGCGTTCATTGCTGGCTGGTGCGAGGGAGACAAGGAACGGGGGTGATTTTGGCGTGGGGAACCTTCTTCGGCTGTGGATTCCCCACGTTGCCCCTCTGTAGGGGTTTTGCTGATGATACCGTGGGAGAGCTTTCGGAATTTGGGGAGGAAACAGGGAAAGTCTATTTTTTTTTTTTTGAGATTAGGGAAAGTCTATCTTTGATTTGATGATAATGGTGTTTTAGTGATCTATCTAGTTTAGAGATAGCTGAATTAATTTTTTCAATTATCAATTAGTGTAAAAAAAGATTTAAAAATAGTGTGGACACAAAAGATGGTATCACACATTCATGATATACATCTATTGCAGAGCACGATATTCAAAGTTGCTTGTTGGACTCTCTCCTTTATATTTAAAACTTAGTGCTGAGTCTTATGATTTATTTGTCCTTTTTAAAATCACACATGATTTTTTTGATACACTCGAACACAAACAAAAGTCGTATGTGTGTATGTATGTATAACTGTAAGTATGTGTGCATCTATAAACATACATAGACGTCATATCTTTATATGCATATTCAAATGGTCGATTTGGCAGATCATAAGGTTAGACAAAGGTTATGACATGTGTGGGTACATCATCTACTAACGAAAAGGATGTCGTTAAAATCTAAAGCTTTTGTTGGCTACGGCTAATGATTTCAAATCAAGACAACCATGTTCCGCCACAAAAAAAAAATGTAATTAGCTAAGGTATATGCATAATTCACTGAAACAGTACTTACGTGAAGCTTCTCCAAAGTGAGGAAAACAATCAATCTTCACGACATGATCCGCGAGTCGACTCGCGTGATTTCATTTCAGGAGTTTGCATCATTCGTCATTAGGCTCTTCTGTTTTAGGAAATGGAATTGTATTATGATCCCTATACGGGTTATGTAATAAACAACTAAAATTTAGGCTGTATTTGTCCATACAAACCCCACTGCAGTTCCCTAAAGCCCTGAGAAAGGTTGGTGCCTCCGATTTCAGATCTCGGGTGTCATTGTCGTTGAAAGCGAGATGTAGGCTAAAGTTTGGTCGACGGAGCAGGATCAAGGTCAACCCCGCGAGGCCATCACTCCACGATCTTACTGCTTAATTGTACCTAAAATGAGATTATTTGTTAACAGACCCCTCCCTCCCCTTGGCTTTACTCGGCATTCGGCATCGGTCCATGTCAATTGGAACCGGCGGTTGCCGGGTTGGATAACGAGCAGCTGCCCTCCAGTTCTTCGTTCTGTGCTACTGCTAGGTGGGCCCTTGGCGGTTCCTCCGTCTCCGTCAGCCGTCAGCGTTCCTTGTATGTGCATCAACAGTGAGTGATTCTTCTACTTCCAGTTCCAGGTGCTGCTGCCTGCTGAGCACACTCGACACCGACGCCGACGCCGACGTCTCGTGGACACGGCACCACCGTGACACGCTGGAGGGGCCAGTCAGTTAGTCTGTACTTGTCGTTACCCTTTTCCCTGATTAGGGAAAAGCGAAACTTGGTACAGGTTTAACAAATGGCCGGGACGGAGAGGACGGACAGGACCAGCTCGACTCCAGGCAGCCCTCGACGCGTCCACGCTCGGGCTCCGGCATCGTCAAACGGCAACAAACTCTGAAGGAGCAGTGGCACCATGAATCATCAACCTACCACGTTGAATACCAGCGGAGCAGATCCAAATCCAAGGGCGTCGTGGTGTTTCACCTACCAACCCGGACCACGGGCCAGAACCAACGCACGGAGGAGGTCAGCAGCAGACTGCCACCGTTCGAATTGGAATGGGACCGCGGGCGGGGCGCCCACCGACCGCGGCCACAGCGTCCGTGGTTGGGCTTCAGCCTTCAGCGCACGGTCCACGGCGCGCTAGGCCGCGCGTGTTGTGCCGCGCCGTCACAGGCAAAATTTCGAGAGCTGTGACCCGTCCCGGCCCATTGTTCCTTCTCGCCCACGGGCCACGGCGCAACAGCGCCCTCGCTGCCCCCAATCAGTTGGGCCTCCCTCGGCTCAGCCGTTTAGTCACCGTAGTTTTTTTTTTTTTCTTTCCTCGATTCGATACCTTCCGAGCAGGCGTTTGTGAGGTTGCCGAAGGACAATGTGTGTGTTGTTTACAGTGTTTTCGACACATTCCCCACAACAGACATCACTTATTTGTACTAAATCATAAAGATTGGGTCAAACCAGCTTAGTTATAAATGCGTTTTGCTTCGTTTATACAGCTTCTTAGAGATTTTTTTACCGCTTCACTAAAAGGCTCTATGTCCACCCAACTTATATCACGTTCCTTTATTCGCTCATACAAGGCACAGTTTTTTTTTTTTTTTTTTTTGAAAGGCGGCACAGTTCTTAGAGCAGCTCACCTATCTATCTATAAAATAAACGTGAACGAGTTTACTAATAAAACTAAACTACAGTTCAAAATGTGAGTTTTTTTTTTTCCTCAAGTTACTGTATTTATTTGTTTTGTGAAACTTAGTGAAGTTTTGTAAAATTTATACTCCCACTGTTCTAAATTTTAAGTTACTCTAGCTTTCTAAATACGTAGCTTTTACCACTAGCTCGTTTCAATTATAAGTCAATTTAATTGTCTAATGCCACATGCGCACAATATTTGCCATCGTTATGCATAAGTATCGATGGAGAGGAAGGGCTCCGCTGGAGTAGGTGGAGGAGAGGACGAGAGGCGGTGTTAAATTGATGAATAGACTCATGTTTTCACTCCAAATCCTCAGTCATTTTAGGATAAATTTGAACTTTAGAACATGGGTTATAATTATCTGTAATCGTGGAAGGGATATAATAGTTGTAACTCATTTCCAAGTTCAATTTAGTTCTGGGTTAGATTTAAAAAACCCTATAAGTGGAGGGTTTAAGTGAAAAAAAAGCCTCGAAGTTGTATCAGGATCGCGTGAGTGCTTGAGTAGAGGTTACTTGCGTAAAATTTGGGTTCTTGTGAGGATACATTGCTAAATTTAAATAGTTATAGTTAGTGATATAGAAGTACAGTTATATAAAGCATAAAATGGAAAGCATGGAAAACCGTTAAAGCGGGTCAGTAAACAGAGTACCGCTGCAAAATTAGTAAAGCAGGAGCGACAGCAAGCAACAGTCGCGGGCGGCGGCTGGCGACACTCGAAGAAAAGTCAGTGTTGCTTTGGGTTCCCCAGCTCCGCTCCGCTCCGCCTAATCGTGACGGTGACGCGGACGCGGTCGGTCTCCTCGACCCGAGCGCCCTCCAACACCAGCAGCCAACAAACTCCACCGCCGGCGGCGCGAGATCCGGGCTATCCCACCGCCCCTCCGTTCAGGATCTCGGGGCCTTCTACCGTTCGTTCTCCGCCATGCCCGCCGCCGCCTCATCCTCCTCCTACCACCCCTACCACCGCGCCCGCCTCCGCTCCCGCGCCGCGCCGCTGCTCCTCATCGTCGTCCTCGCCGTCTTCGCCGTCACCGAGCTCCTCCGCAGCCGCACGGGCCTTCCCGCGCCCGCGGGTCGGCCCGGCTCGGCCACCACCACCACCTCCTCCTCCGTCGCCAGCGCCAACCACAGCGTGGCGCAGCGCAAGATCCTGCTGGACCCGGCCTTCACCCGCGTCTGCCGCGGCAGAGCCCGCTGTCGCTCTCGCTCTCCGCGCGCAACGCGCTGCCGCCACGCAACACGGGCCGTTTCCCGACGCTCCCCGAGGGCCACCTCAGGTCGTGCTGTACGTGCACAACCGGCCCCGCTACCTCCGCCTCGTCGTCGACAGCCTCTCCCGCGTCGACGGCATCGGCGAGGCGCTGCTCATCGTCAGCCACGACGGCTACTTCCCGGAGATGGACAGGATCGTGCAGGGCATCGACTTCTGCCAGGTGAAGCAGCTCTTCGCGCCCTACTCGCCGCACCTCTTCCCGGACGCCTTCCCCGGCGTCAGCCCCGGGGACTGCCAGAGCAACGACAAGGCCAAGGAGAAGGGGTGCCGGGGCGATCCGGACCAGTACGGCAACCACCGGGCTCCCAGAATCGTGTCCCTCAAGCACCACTGGTGGTGGATGATGAACACCGTGTGGGATGGGATGGAGGAGACCAGGGACTTCGATGGCCACATCCTCTTCATAGAGGAGGACCACTACATCTTCCCCAACGCGTACCGTAATGCGCAGCTGCTTGTGGATTTGAAGCCAGACAAAGTGCCCCAGTGCTACGCCATCAATCTGGCGCCGTCGGATGTCAAGGCGAAAGGCGAAGGTTGGGGAGAGCTTGGTTGCTGAGAAGATGGGGAACATTGGCTATGCCTTCAATAGAACAGTGTGGAGGAAGATCCATGCCAAGGCTAAGCAGTTTTCGCCTTCGACGAGTACAATTGGGATATAACCATGTGGGCGACGGTGTACCCTTCATTTGGAGCTCCTGTTTACAGTCTCAGAGGGCCTAGGAGAAGTGCTGCCCATTTCGGTAAATGCGGCCTGCACCAAGGTCAGGGTTCGAGCAATGTCTGTGTGGACAATGGTTCAGGAGCTGTGCAATTAGAGGATGTCGATAAGGTCCCTAACATCAAGGCTGATTGGCCAGTTCACATCATTCAGAGGCAAGAGGGATATCAAGCTGGTTTCAAAGGATGGGGTGGTTGGGGTGACCGGCGTGATCGTGAGCTATGCTTGAGTTTTTTGCGTACATGTACCATGTTAAAGACCCATCATCATCGTAATTTGGAGTGAAGTATAGGCAAACGATTTTTGGCATAACTAGTGCCACTGTTGTAATATTGTTTGGCATGCGCCCTTTGATCCATACATGGTTTGTGATATAAGTAGCTTGTAGTTGTCCATCATCAAAGTTTTTGCAGAGTAGTTAGTGTTTTTGGTTGGCAGACATTGGTGCTAGATTTGGGATGAGACTTCCTAACCTGTACCATTTACTTTAGCTCAATGATATGAATAAAGCTTGTTTGCAGCACTTGTTGCTAAGAATCTGCCACACTATATCTGTTTGAGGTATTGATTTGTCCAGATATTTAACGTTAAAAAGTATAATTAGAGGATCCATTATCAACTGCTTTTCCATTTCAGCTGTATAAATCACTTTGTAGGTTTTGTCAGCACTTCCTGGATTCCATTATTCTGTATATGATTCTATTTGGTCACATGTTCCTCTATGTATTCTTTTTGCCTCTTACAGTTCTTGTGATATTCTATTTGGGTTCCTTGATTTCATATGAAACTTTCTACTCTTGTCTTTGATACCTGACCATTTTCAGCTAGCATGTGTTGGGCAAAGTACAGAGATAATTACTGAGCAACAAAAAATATGGAGTTTTTTCCTGTGTTGCGGTTTGCTGCACTTACCTAACAGTATCTATTAACTGTAGTTAGCATATGTTTTATAGTGAACTTCTGCTAGCAAACATAATATTATTTTCTCCGCATTGAGTTCAGTAATGGAATTCATGAGCACATTGTCTGAATTTACAGAGCTTGAGGCCACAATGAAACTACAATAAAACTAGCTATCTTTTTTTTTTTTTTCTTAATATAAAGACACACAACTCTCCTACATGTTTGACAAAAAAATATAAGCTCGTTGTCAAATAATTAATTGGTTCAGTAAATAATCAGATGTAGTCCCTACATACAAAACTGAGTATTGTCCTAGAATGTATGGAGAAACAAGTGTTGAACAAATGGTTCAGTAAATCCATGGTTTGGACACTATGCTAAATTCATAATGGCATCCATCTGTTGTTTGAGAGAGTATATCATAATGGCTCTTTTTACGCACAAGTTCGTCGGCTGCATTCGTGAATGGCTCCAGAGGTCACTGGTTCCATCATGGACGGGGGTTAAGGCAGGGCGATCCGCTGTCGCCTCTCCTGTTTGTCCTAGCAATTGACCCCTTGCAGAGGCTTTTTGATAAAGCAACTAGATTGGGTATGCTGCAACCTATCAACACAGAACTGTCAAGTTAAGAGTGAGCTTATATGCGGATGATGCTGCAATTTTCTTAAATCCTTCACCACAAGAATTCAGTGCAGCACTACAAATTCTCCAAGCATTTGGGCAAGCATCGGGACTGGTAACTAATCTTCAGAAGTGTGCAGTATATCCAATAGCCTGCAACAACATAATTTTGGATCAAATTCGTGGCATCATCCCATGCGAGGTCAAAGCATTCCCATGTAAATATTTGGGCCTGCCATTAAATGTTAGACCATTGAGGAGGGTTGATGTGCAGCCCCTGATCGATAAAGTAGCTGCGCGGCTACCATCATGGAAGGCAAAATTTCTGGACAGACATGGACGACTAACTTTAATAAACTCGGTGTTGTCCTCCATTCCAGTACACTTCCTCACGGTGTTCCAAATCAAGAAATGGGTGATTAGGCAAATTGACAAGATCAGGAGGGGCTTCCTTTGGAAAGGAGAACTGAGTGTCAGTGGGGGACATTGCTTGGTGAAGTAGCCTAAAGCAGCAAGACCAAAACCCCTTGGTGGGCTAGGGATTCTAGATTTGGAAAGATTTGGAAGAGCTTTAAGATTGAGATGGCTTTTGGTACGAGTGGGTGGATCCTAACCGGCCATGGGTAGGAACTCCCCCCACCCTGTGATCCTATAGATAAAGCTCTCTTTCGAGCTTCGACAATTGTCACTATTGGTAGAGGTGACAAGGCAAGTTTCTGGCATTCATCTTGGCTGAATGGGTGCGCCAATTGATATTGCACCAAACCTTTACCCACTTGCATGGAGGAAGAATCAGAAAGTAAAGGATGACTTGCTGCACATGAATTGGACAAGAGGACTATGGAGGATGGACTCCGTACAACAAATGGCCGAATTTATTGAGCTGTGGGACCTTGTAAGTGCTGTGCAACTGGATGATCGTGAGGACACCATCTCATGGAAATGGACAGCCGACGGTTCTTATAGTGCAAAGTCAGCATACTTAGCGCAGTTCAAAGGATCCATTCCTCCTTTCAACTCCAAGTCCATTTGGAGAGCTTATGCAGAAGGTAAACACCGTTTCTTCACTTGGCTGTTGATTCAAGCAAAAATATTGACGGCTGATAGACTCTTAAAAAGAAACTGGCCGTGCAACCCAGTATGCTCCTTGTGTGACCAACAGCCAGAAACCGCACTTCACCTCTGTGTTCTCTGTCCATTTGCATTGGAAGTTTGGCTCCTTGTTAAAAATTGGGCGGGTGACTGCATTCGGCCTCCCGCTTTGGATGTGCAGTCAGTGCAGCAGTGGTGGGAGAGTGCTCTGCAGGGACAATCTGCCACTCAACAACGAACAACAGCGGCAGTCCTTATGTACACGACTTGGAATATATGGAAAGAACGCAATCGAAGAACCTTTCAGGAAGTCGAGAGAACTCCGATTCAAGTGTTCGGGCTAATCAAGGAAGAGTTGGGGTTGATGACGCAGGCTTGCGGACGTCCGGTAGTTTCATAATAGAGTCTAATGTTTTATGTGTTTGTGCTCTCTGGTTTCCTAATGTAATAAGACTGTAAAACATTGTCTTGCTCTTCTTCTTATATGACATAGCAGAGCTCCTGCTAATTTTTCAAAAAAAAAAAGATTTATAACCCTGTACCTGTGCAACTAGAGCTGAACAGATGCTGGCGGGATTACAAACCAAGATTGTCTAGGCTTACCTTGCTGAGTGATCTTGTATTCAATTGGGTCAGGTCACCCACATGCTGTTTTGATAGGATGTTTACAGGTTTTCATGAACAGAACTACAGGGTTTTGAAAAAAAGATGGGCTTCACTCAGCTTGTGCTTGTTGGGCTCGGCACTTTGTCAGGGTAGCTGAGTCTGAGCCGCCTGCTCTTCTCTCAATGTGACAAACCTGACAACAAAATGATGAACAATGGTGGGGGCCTGAAGTTGGTTATTCGTACAGTACAAGAATGCAGACCATTTATTTATTTTGGAGAAAGGCATACAGCTTGCTGTTTATTTGATGGCCAACAGAACAAATCTTTTCACATCTCGTCCCTGTATTACCACGGTTAGTTTTCCACCGAGTTTATATGGAAATATGATTCTAATTTTTTTTTAAATCTTTGCAGAAGTGAATGAAGGAGGTGGATTGAGTTTAGCTCTGCATTGTACGTTCCTCCCTTCTGCTTTCGCTTGTGTAAGCAAAGACCACACGGTTGCAGAACATTTTGCTTGACCTGCAGTCTGCAGACAACTGATCCCAGAGGGATGCAAAACTACAGCTTCACGCTCGCTGCAGAACACAGATGAACAAACACCCTTCATCTGCATGGCGATGTCGCGAGGCAGTCTTTGGGTCTAGTTCCTGCTCTATGCATCACAGCACGTCTGTTTCCTCCACACAATCCTGGTGTCGTCATTGAATTTGTGACAGGCCCTCGCAGACAGAGATGAAACATGACCAATACCAGGATTACCAGCAGCAGAACAAATCACATGGGGATCATCTTCGCCCGCCTGACTGCGGGCAGTGTTCCTGCATCCAGGTCAAGATGAGCAGTGCTGCTGATGAGTGCCCAGAGCCAGTGGATTCAGCCCTTGTGGTGCCATCTAGAAAATCCAGATGAACCTGAATCACTTGCCATGCGATGACAGTCCGGATTGACTGTAATAATACTGGAATGGAATGAAACGAAAAGAGGAAACAATTCCTGTTATGCGTTCTGTTTGTTATATTAGGCTAGAATTGCAAAATTCCTTTGGATCTAGTACTATCTAGAGTGATGCAAGTTCTGCAAACTCTAGTGGAATGCCAAAAGGATTCATATGACAGCATGTGCTCCAATGTGGGAACGCTGCCGTCCACGCAGCCACCAACATTATTACATCCAACTATCCCAAGGCAGTGGAATCCGCATCGTCCTCAACTCAAGATTCCGCCTCGTGACCGCCGCTCAGCACAGCTCCTGAAGAAACAGACATGCACGCTGATGAGTACTCGTAGACCACACGACACACGAAAGGTATCCGGATTCTAGAACACTCAACCATTAGCCTTATCTTATTCAGACTCAGGACAGCTGATTTGCATTACTAAAGAGTTTCCTGTGGAAGCCCCTCTCTCACGCCATGACCTGAAAAGACCCATGTCCCATGTAGTTATCTCTATGATGACTTTGTTTATCATTTTTGTCAGTAGTCTCTTACTCTCTTAACCTGCACTCTATCGACCAGCATTACCATCATCTCGTCAGATTTCTCTTCTTCATTCTCCTGCTTCAAACAAGATGTAGATAGATATATTTTTTTTTTGTGACAATATCTTGTGGTGATGAATCACATAAACACACGCTTCAGAAATCCGTATGATTGGCTAAACAATCGGATGGATATTCCAACAAAAGACTTTGAGGCATTTTTCGTTGTCGTTTTTTGAGTGAAGGGAAAATAGCGTGTGTTTTATCATGGAAAAATAGTGTTTAATTTGTTGGTATTTGCCACACAGCCGCTTGCACGGCACTGTAGTGTCGCGTGGCGTGGGCCCACAAATAATGCTGAAAATGGCCGCTCGAAGTCGAACGCTGCAGACGAAGATTAGTGGGTGCGCACGGAGCCTGTGCCGTGCCGGTCTCTGTCAGCCATGGCCCATGGGCACCCGGCACCCCACAACATCTCGTCACCTCAAATGGATCCACAGGACATAATTTTATCATTATCATTATATTATATTATATTATATTTTTTTTTTGAAAGATCCGGTTTCCGGCTTTGGTTATATTAAGAAGAATAGAGTTTCAACAACAGCCGCCCACATATAGCGGGACGCTTCGGGGGGCAAAACATCCACGTCAAACAAGAGTGAGCGACAACCCAAATAAGGCTAAGTCAGGAAGAAGCCGGCTGGTAGTCTAACTCCACAACAAGCGCCCCGCAAGGTTCACGGCGGCTCAAAAGCGCCGCCCGTCGCTAGTCCAGCGGACGGGTTTTCACCGTGGAAAACTAGGGACCTTGGCCCAGCCTTGAGGGCGGCGCCGGCGTCGCCGTCGCTAAACTTTCGCCCAGGGACCCGATTCGGTTTTGTCGGCCGGGATCCGGACTTTGAAATTAGCCACGTCATCGCTGCTAGTCGCCTGGCGAAACCTCGGCGGAGGGGCATCGCCGGCCCGGTGCACATCGCGGCCCGCAAAGGCTGCGTCGACCACCACTGCTAAGCGACATGCGAAAAACCAGCCATCACACGGCGCACTGCGTGTCCACCTGCCCGCGCCCGGCGCCATCTTCATCTTCGACGCGCGGCCTCGCGGCTGCTCAACCCGCGAGAACGCGAACGCGGCGTCGCTCTCACCGAGAGCGCGAACCACCTCGTCCACGAACGGCCAACGGGCGCGAATGCAGGCGTCCCGGCCCCGAAGGCTCACCGCCGCCCGAAGATGACGAGATGCTTAAGAAAGGCCCCTCCATCCCGTCGGTATGCGCCGCTCGGCCGCGGGACCCAGTCCTGCGCGAGCGAGACCCGAGCCTGCTGCGTAACCGCCGCCTCAGCGTGCCCAACATCCGCGGCGTCGCGGTCCGACCCGTTGGCCACGGATCCCGCGCACCCGGCCACGGAGAAGTAGGTCCGGGCCCGCGGAGCGGGCGACTTTGGATGTCGGCGAACCGCGCCGCCGCCGCCACCATGCGGCTGCGCTGCAGCGGCCGGCGGCGCCGTGGACGCACCCGGCGACCTCGCCGAGCCCCACGCGGCTTCGAGGCGGCGGCGCCCGCTGCCGATCGGCCCGAGCACCGCCACACCACGGGAGAGCAAATCGCCCCCGCCGCCGCCATCCCGGCGGCCGACGCGGGCGTGCCGGCAGCCTCGGCCTTGGGAAGAGAGTGGAGGGGGGGGCTTCGGCGGCGGCTAGGGTTTCCGCGGGTCGCCAGCGTGGGGGCGGCAGCTTGTGGCGGGCTAAGCCGAGCGGAAAAAGTCATCGAACTTACCATTATATTATATTATATTATATTATATTATATTATATTATATTATTAATTAGTATTGTTTTTCTTCCAATGTAGTCATTTTTTAAAACAAATAAGATTTTCGTGTTAATAATTGGAGTCAAGCAATTTTTAATAAGACAGATGAAGTAACCCCAGCTCAATTTAATAAGACAATATTCAGGTGCATACCTTTTTTTGTTCATATCTATTACACAAATGTAGTGATTATTATAATATATTTTTGTGATCAAGGAAGGGGTGAAAATGTGTTATTTGCTTTGCACATAATATCGCAATAAATCTTTCCTATGATGCCTTTGTGTTTTTAGGATGGTGGGAGCATTAATTTGCATGATTTAGTAAACTTATAGTTTTTCTGAGCATATTTCACTGTACAACGTTCATCTAATATAACAAAAACTTGGTTCAGATCACCCTATTATGATCGTGCTTTTCCCAAAACCTCTTTTCGTAACAAAATACAAAAGTGAGACTTTTATTTGTTCGTACAACTTCTCGATAAAGCGCTTTTTAGAGAAGTCATACCAAACCGGCGTAAATCACACACCTCGAAAATTGTATACACCAACCTGAGCGCTCCCTTTGGGCGACTCACGGGGGCTCACTACCGCCGCCCACCTCCCCCCCTCCCCATCACCGCCCCCGCCGCCGTCGCGACCTCACTGCTCGCGGCCCGCAGCCCAAAAAGGGGACGGTGCCCCCCCCCTGCCCCCTCCCCAACCCTAAACTCCGGCGACTTGGCGGCTGTTCGCCGGCGGTGAGGCGGATCTGCACCGGCCGTGGTGAAGCTGCAGGCATGTCGGCCACCTCACCGGCGGAGGCGGCTGCAAAGAAAGGGTTCGTCGTGCGGGATGGGGCGAAAAGACCTTTGGTGCTCTCTCTAGCGTTGTCGGCGTCCGCGGGCGTCGATCCCCTTCTGAAGGCAGCTCTTGAGCACTACTGCAGTCCGCTTCGTGTGGTCGCTTGGGTTGTCTTGCTGCGCCCTAATTGAGCTTCACTTTTCTCCTCACCTAGGTATGTATAGTTGGTGTTCATTGTAGCCGTAGTCTTGGTCGTTGGTTTGGTTTGGGTAGATGCTTTTCTTTGCCGGTGTATCGTCGAGGGTAAGCCCTTCGCCCGTGGTCCTAAGGGCAATGGCCCTTCGTGACTCGGAGGAGCATGTGGAGTCCGAGGTCGCGTTTGGCGGATGCTTTGTCGTCGAGGTCGCTCCGGTGGATGCTTTGCCACCAAGGTTGCGAGGTCGTCGTCTTTTCCGGCAGATGCTTTGCTGCCGAAGTAGTTTATCATCTATGGCTCTGTCCACTACTGGCTACCTAGGTGTTGAGTTATCTTCTGTATTAGGCTCAGCTTGCGGGTTGTTAGGTGGAGGGTCCCCGCCCCTCGTGTTTCTTGCTTTTTGTCTGTGTTTCAAAGTTTTGTTGGTACCTGTTGTTTCAACTATGTATAGGTTTATTGTTCGCAAAAAAAAAAAACTATGTATAGGTTTATTGATCATTTTCTCTGCTTAATGAAAAATAGACTATATATCGATCTTGAAAAACACCGAGCGTAAATCGATCTTTCATGGGTGGGGGTTACCAGATGGTTATCTCTGCTCTCTCCAGCTAACGTCACACACCCTCCCAATGTACAGTGCATACTCTCGAAGTCAAGGCATGTTGCTTTCAATCGTGTACATTTATCGGCCAAAATGTCGTTGCAGCGGCCAAAGATGTGGATGCGGTGACGAAGTACAGTGATCCTTGTACCCTTGATTCGAGTCTTCTAGATGCTGAATTTGATGTGCCCTTCGATTGTTATCACCCTCGTCCTTTTGCGTCCTCGGTAGCTTCAGCCTAACTCTTCACGTATCAAGTGTTTTAACAACTAACTGGTACTAAAAATAACTAACAATGATCTCAGCCTCACAATAACCAACAATGAATAGAGCGTCACCTGCCACGTCTAAAATAGGTCACCTAATTTTGTGCGTGCGGAAATGTCCTTTTTTTGGTCACATTTACCTCAGCTTGGAGCAAAGTATATACGATATATGTATATATGATGGTCAAACCAAATGATCTCACTTTTCAAGGCAAAAAATAACTAAAATATTTACCAGCCGACGATCGATGATGTTTTCCTTTTGTCTTGTGTGTTCAGAGTAGTGAATCTTGATCGATGAAGGCAGTAATAAGCTAAAGTGTCTAGCTTGATGGAATAAGAAATCCCTGCTAGTGTCGCATCGCATCGCATATAAATACGTCCCGGCCTGTCATCGGCACACAGGCAGGTGGTGGTTGGGCCACTGGCAATATTGGCAATTGGCACGCGCCATCAGCATGAGCTCTCCTCCTCCGAATTCGTCGTCATCCTCCTCCGAATTCCTCTCTGGATAGAAAGCTAGCTAGCTGCTCGATCGTGCTGTGATCCCCGTCCAAACGGGATGGCGCTAATGGTTGGTCGTGGTCGTCGTGGGAGCTCGAGATGGCCGTGTTCATCGTCTTCTTCGTCCTGGTGCTCTGCACGACGGGGGGCTTCCACGTACACCAACGCCTTGTAGGCAGCTATTGCTGGGCCGGTGGAGTTGTGCACGCAGGCAGCGCAATCGCAATCAGGCTAGGTATAGGTAGCTAGTTTGTTGGTAGGCTACGCGCGCTCGCGCGGGCAGGTGGCGTGTCGTCGTCGTCGTTGTTTCCTCTCTCTGTGCCGGTAGGCGCGCGCGCGCGTGCAGGACCGGGCGACGGACGGCGGATGGTCATCATGGCCGGCATGGTCCCCGGCGTGGAGTCCGCGCGGCGACGGCGGGCGCGGCACTCGTCGTCCAGCGCATCGGAGGCCGGCGTGGCGCGGCGGGCGTCTCTGTGCCTGTACGCCGGCGGGCCCGGGATTGGGCGTGACCTTGGCTCGTCCTCGTCGTCGTCAGCGGCTTCTTCCATGGCAAGAACTTTGCTCGCCTACGCATATCAGCCTGCTGTTCATGTCTTGCGGTGGTGGCGTCCTTCTCTGATGGTTTGTGGTTGCTGCTGCTGCTGTGCAGGTGTGGAGCGGCGTGTGCGGCGAGACGGCGGCGGCGATGGCGCGCGCGTGGACGACGACGCTGGGCAGCGACGCCCTGGAGGCGAAGGAGAGGCTGGATCACAAGCTCGGGGGACAGCGACAACCTGTGGTGCTCAACAACAGGTGCGTTTCTTGCTATTGCGAGTTCAGAATCAGAGCCACACCATTTCCACCTCTAGTGTACGTTTGTGGTAGCTATAGCTAGCTTTTCCGCTGATTTAATTAGGCCACGTTCAATAGTGATGTTTCTTCAATTTTTCTAAAGGAGAAAGACTTGATAGTGGCGAGGCCGGTGAATATGACTGTTCAATTTAGGAGATACTCGTACGAACTCGCTGATAAATTTAGTGATGCGGAAGAATATATGAACTTTCTGCGGCAAAATGGCAAGACATTTTGCATGAGAAATTGAGAATCTACAATCTATCTCTGATGAGATACGAAGTTTTTTTCCCCAATTTACGTCGTTTTTGTTCCCAAATTATTCATGGAATCTATCTGAGATTCCCTGCTCGTCTGAAAACTGAAAGGGATCCCACAGAACTAACCGTGGTACCAACCATATCTGCGTACAACTCGGTGCAGGCATGAGATGAGCACGCGACCACCGCCGGCAAAACCGCACGACGACGCAACGTGCAGCGGCCACCACTCGGCAACGACGACGGCGCCGGCCTGCAGCGTGATGCTGCAGCGGGAGGTGCTGCCATCGTCGTTGCCGTCGAGGCCGAACAAAGAAGGCGGTAGGGTGCCGGTTCAGCTGGTACCGACGGCTGACCGGCAGGCGGCGGTGCGCGCCACCGGCGGCCGAGGCGGAGGTGGAGGCGGAGTGCGCGGTGTGCCTGGACGAGCTCCGCGGGGGGACGTGGTGGCGCGGCTGCCCTGCGCGCACCGCTTTCACTGGTCCTGCGCCGTGCCCTGGGTCCAGGCCGTCTCGCGGTGCCCCGTCTGCCGAGCCCATGTCCACGTCGGCGCCGGCCTCAGCTGACCGACGCACCGACGCCTTCGTTAATCGTCCTCCTCCTCCATCGGCGGCTGCTGCTGATGCCCTGCCACCCGCGGCGCGGCGGGACGCCCGGATCGGAGGCCTGGCGACGCGAGGACGGTCACGGCCTCACGGCGCACGCCGCGCGTGGGACGATGCGTGCGTGCCTCGTGTCACGGGAAGGCCGCCATGCACGGACGGACGGGTCGGCGCGGCGCGGTTGGGTTAGGTGGTTGGTCGCAGTTGCGTTCTGACCTTGTTGCATGCGTAACCTGAACTATTAGGTGCTCAAAATCGAAGGCCTCGAGCCAGCGCAGAAGAAAACATGAGAGCTGATGAGATAGTCCGAGGCGTGGATCTCCATGTGTTACACTAGAATGTGTAGGAGTGGTGTTTTTTCTTTTAAAAAACAAACTGTTAACTGTAGACTGATGCGCAATGCATGGCTCGGTTCTGTAGTTTGTATACTAAAGAAACGTGTAACCAGATCCGTTTCTTGACATCTTTTTACCCAACACGACTAAGGCTCCTTTGAATCATTCGTTCTTCTTAGGATTAGAGGGGATCAAGGGGTCATTTAGTTCAATTCCTCCTTGATCGACACTCTCCAATTTCGAAGGGAACGATTGAATCCAAAGTAGCCCTATTGGTGGGCAACAAATTTATGTTCTCATGATGTCAAATAATTAACAGACGAGGACCGGTAGCCGTGTTAATCTGGAAAAATGATGTTCGTAATGGTATATGTACAAACGAATACGAACTTTGTACACAGTAAGTAATATTAGCAGGAGCTGTGGTACGGCATGAGGTACTGCATCACAGCCTAAAATTCAGAAGTCCAAATACTATTCCACGCTATATATCCAAACTATCCTGTCCTCTTGTTGTACGACGAAAGGTACTCTAGTACCACAGGCCAGGCGTATCACATTCGTACTATACGCATGGTAATGCTAATCTGACCATTACCGTATTCGTAGTGTATATAAAAAAAGTGATGACATGCGTTGTGCTCCCTCGGTTCCTCCTCTTCCATGTACCGTAATCTGGCCATTTCATTGCTTGCATTAAGTTTGTCTAGGTTTGAAAGATATTAGCAACATTTTTTTTATGTCTAGCTAGATAAGTTTATTGTCAAAATAGATTCAACAAAATATCTGATGATGCAAATTATATAATGTCACACTCGAGTCAACGATTCACCGGGATAAGCGGGTGGCTGATTATTTAATTATTATATAGCTTTTTATTAGTAATTTATTTCGTTAAATTAAAGTGAGCTAGAAAAGACTAATGGGCCTGGCCCGTTAGCATCTATAAACCCCTCGTTATAAATATGGGGGCAAGCTGCGAATTGGCTTGTAGTCCAATGGTAGGACGGTCCAGGGGGACGCTACCCACCGGGGTTCAAATCACGGTGCTCACACCTTTTCTTGGGATTTTCCGGGATTTACCGGCGTTATGCATTAAGTGGTAGCGATGTTCCGTCGGCGGCGAAGGCGCTTATGGTGACCGAGAATCTCGGATCTGCCGGCTGCCGGTCCCCGGAGGTGCTCATAGGGGTAGGGTTTGCGTGCGTGTGTTCATAGGGGTGAGTGAGTGTGCGTGCATGTTGTGGCGTCTGCGTTCAAGCTGTGTAATTCTCAAAAAAAAAAATATGGGGGCAACTATTGTGAGACAATCAATCAAGAATAATTTAGGATTTAACCCTATCTACTCTCGGCCCCAAGCGCCGCCGCCTCGGCGCACCCACCGCCGCCGCCCCTCGGGCGGGCGCGCTTGGCGCTTCTTCTTTTGCCGCCGACATACGCTTACGTCACGCCCGTCATCCCCTCGCGTTGACCGGGAGAAGCGGTTTGTGACAGATTGGTATCCAGGAGACCGAGGCGATCCAATGGCCTCGACATTTGGAGCAAGAAGTTTATGGAGGGGCGTCAACATCATCATCAACGGCTACATAGCAGCCATGGAGGCATCATATCGCCCCCACCATCGGCTAAATGCGTTCCGCCCTCTAAGCGCTCTCTTGGTCTGTGGACACCGATGAGTTCACCATCCGCGCGCCTCCGCCCCCAAAATTCTTGACCATCGGGCCGCCCGATTTGCATACAAAAATTGCTACAGAAATTTCTATAGAAATTTCCACACAGATAACCCTACGGAAAATCCTTATAAAATCTCCAATAATGTCAAATTATTTTTTTTTAAAGTATGATGATAAGGGAGATCCTTCTCATTGGCTGTACAAATGCAATAATTTTTTTTCTCGCTCAAGGAATTAAAGACAATGATCGATTCAGCTTGCTTTGTCCCACCTCCAAGGAACACACTATCTTGGTTTTATTCGTTTGGGAAAACAAACTTGGTCGGCCGGCTTGGCCAAAATTTTCTCTGACAATCAACGGTTTTTGGATCGCCAATGCATAATTATCTCGGCGTCGACAATCACACGCCAAACGGGAGATTTGGACACCTACACAAACAAATTCAACGGCGATTTGAATAAGGTACAACACCTCTCTCTCAAACGGCGAGGTTATGCTATATGTGGCTGGTCTAGCCCTCCGATTCGAGATAGAGGTCCAAGCGCACCGACCACGACATGGAGGCGCCATAGCATTGGCAAGACGTTTCTATTTATCAACACGTCGGCAAAACTCAAAGGTACATATTCGACGACATTGGATGTTCAAATATCGGTTCATGGATTAAGCGGCATATCTACATGTCCCACTATGCAATTAATGATTACCATGAATGGCACCAATTTATTGGCTTTATTGGATTCTGGTTCAACTCACAATTTTATAGATTACGAATTGGCAACCAAACTGAACCTACCAAGCTCTCCCTCACAGCGCTATCTCGAGTTTGTGGCCAATGGACAACATATAACAAATGTTGGGAGGTATGATGATCTTGAATTTTCTATTGCCAATGAAAGTTTTTAAAGCAGATTTCTTTAGCATTAAATTAGGCGGCTATGATGTTGTCCTAGGTGTGGACTGGTTAAGCACTGGGAACCATTGTTTAGAATTTTAATAAGCTGATCATTAAGTTCTGGCATCACGGACAACCTATCATATAGCATAGTTTATCTAAGGAAAGCAGATCCTCCGCCGGTATTCATGCACTTTCTTCGATCCTCCAATGGAACCTTTATTGCACAAATTTCAACAACTCTTCAAAGAGCCTAAGGGCCTTCGCCTCGAGAGGCGGTATGACCATCGCATTCATCTAAAAGATCCAACTCAACCCGGCGGTTGTTAAGCCCTTACCGTTATCCTCAAATACGAAAAATGAGTGGAACGCCAATGCGAGATGTTCTCCCAAGGTATCATCGGTACAGCACTCCACCGTTTTGATCTCTGTTCTTCTTGTCAAGAAACATGACAAGACTTGGCGATTCTGCGTGGACTATCAAGCACTTAATGATAATACTATGAAAGATAAATTTCCAATACCGGTCATTGCTGAATTATTGGATGAGTTACAAGGTGCTAAATTCTTTAGCAAGCTCAATCTTCGTTCAGGGCTATCACCGTGTGCGCATGCATCCACCGGACATCGAAAAGACTGCGCATTGAGAACACATCATGGGCACTTTGAATTTTTAGTCATGCCATTTGGGTTATGCAACGCACTTTCAACTTTTCAAGCATTAATGAATAACATTTTGGGACCCTTCCTACGAAAATTTTTTTATGGTTTTCTTCGATGATATTTTAATCTTCAAAGCAAATCCTAGAATGAATACTTAGCACATGTGGAAGAGATCTTCAAGGTATTGGCATCACATAACATTTTCTTAAAAGAAATCTAAATGCCTCTTTGGTCAATCACAACTTGGTTATCACGGGACACATTATCTCTCGATCTTTGGAGTGGTGTTGATCGAGAAGATTGAGGCGATCCTTTGCATGGCCAATACCTACAACTCTCGAGAGAACTTCGAGGGGGTTTCTTAGGACTTGCGGGGCTACTACGAAGAAAATTCATAATGGATTATGGTACGATTGCTTTCGACGCTTCTGGATCTTCTTAAGAAGGACTCATTCTTTTGGACACCCCTAGCAACATCGGCTTTTGAGCATCTAAAGAGAACATTGTCTTGGCGCCGGTCCTTCAACTATCGGACTTCAACAAACTTTTCGTGGTCGAATGTGATGCCGACACACGGGTATGGGTCTTTGTTTTGCATCAAGGCAATGGTCCGATTGCTTATTTTAGCAAAAAATGCGATAAGTACAAAAAGTTGGCCGCCTATGAGCGGAAACTCATTGGTTTGGTAACAACAGTCAAACATTGGAGACCTTATCTTTGGGGCCGCCCCTTCCTCATAAGGTCAGATCATTACGGTCTTAAATATATCTTAGATCAATCTTTATCCACTATTCCACAACACCAATGAGTTAGCAAATTACTTGGTTATGACTTCACTGTGGAATACAAACCGGGCAAATCCAACGTCTTTGGCGATGCATTATCTCGGCGAGCGTTGAGGAATCCTCGTTAATGGCTATCTCGGAAATTCAATTGGGTACGTTTGATCGATTCGTGAGGAAATTGCGTTCGATGATGAACCTATAAGTCTCATTGATTCCATCATCAGCGGCAAGGACTCCGCATGGGAAGTCGAAATGGTTTGATTACGTTCAACAAAAGGTATGGCTTTTACCATCATCCAAACATCTTCAAACCATTCTTCACGCTATACATGATTTAGCTCATGAGGGAATACAAAAAGACATTACATCGATTCCGTCAAACTTTCTTTATTAAACATGATCGACGCATTGTTAGAGAATTTGTGAATGATTGCTTGGTGTGTCAACGCAATAAAAGCGAACATCCGCATTCATTTGGACTTCTTCAACCCTTGCGGTTCGAGCAGATCGGGAGGATATTTCAATGGACTTCATTGAGAAGTTCTAAGGTTGGCACAAAGTCGGTGATTCTAACGGTGGTCGATCGTCTATCCAAGTATGTCCACTTTATACCTCTCTCTCACCCATACCACGGCAACCCGGTGGCTCAAAAATTTTTCTCGAGAAATTGTGAGGTTACATGGGTTACCGAGATCGAATGTTAGTGACCGAGATGTGGTTTTCACAAGTCGGTTTTGGCAAGAGTTCTTTAAACTATCTAATATCATTCTTTCACCCACATCGCTTATCATCCTCAAGCGGATGGACAAAAGCGAGAGGTAGTGAACAAAATTATTACAATGTCTATTTGTTTTTTGGTGACAAACCGAAGGATTGGGTAAGATGGCTACCATGGGCAGAATATTGCTATAATACTTCATAACATACATCCACCAAAAGACACCATTCAACCTGGTCTATGGGTGCGACCCACCTATAATTAGAGGCTACAATCCGGGTGAGACAACATTACCTTCGTAGATGCTATGTTATCTCGGCGTGATGCTTTCATAAATCGAGAGAAAGGTTAAGCAGTCACGGTTGGCACAAGATTATTATCGCAAAATATTTTGATGCTAAACATACGGAACGACAGTTCAAAGTGGGTGATTATGTGCGGCTCAAATTATTATTCTGGTCTGCGGCTACAATATCACCATTATACAAAGGCAAGTCTCTCCCAAATATTTTAGACCCTTCAGCATCAACAAAATTCTTACTCTAGTTACATATGAGTTGAACCTACCGGCTGGAACTCGCATACACAATGCTTTTCATGTCGGCATGCTTAAGCCACATCGAGGGAGAGGTTCCTACCGAGGTACGAATTGCCACGCATACACGAAGGTACACGAGTCCACGAACACGAGGTCATGCTTAAATCAAGAGTCGGGGCAAGGTCAACGAGGTCCTTATCAAATGGAAGAACAAAACAGTTTGCCAGATGCTTCATGGGAAGATGTGGAATTATTCAACAAAATTTATCAGATTTCGGCTCGAGAACGAGCTGAATCTTCAGCGGGGAGAGATGTCACACTCGGTCAACGATTCGCGGGATAAAGCGGAGTGACTGATTATTTAATTATTATATAGCTTTTTATTAGTAATTTATTTCGTTGAATTAAAGTGAGCTAAAAAAGACTAATGGGTGCGGCCCGTTAGCATCACGTAAACCCCTCATATAAATATGGGGGCAACTATTGTGAGACAATCAATCAAGAATAATTTAGGGTTTAACCCTATCTACTCTCAGCCCCAAGCGCCGCCGCCCCCCCTCGGGCCGCGCGCTCTCGCTGCGTTACGCCGACATACGCTACGTCACGCCCGTCATCCCCCTCGCGTTGACCGGGAGAAGCGGTTTGTGACATATAACATATAACAAATATATTTGTTTAAAGTTTATGACTTGATCTCGTAGAAATTACGTGCAACATTTGTATCTCTAACTAAATTTATTAAAAAAACTAAATTCAATGATCTCTCCAATGATACTTATTATATACTATAAATATTAATATTTTTAATATATATTTAAGTGAAGTTGTTTTTGAGAAGCGCAAACAATATATATTTTGGGACGGAGGGAGTAAACTCTAATTGCTCCATTACGTGTTTATGTGGTCCGTACTATACCCACGGTCGGCCTCACCATGGTGAACATCTATTCCCACCGTCCCCTAATAAAATCAACTTCTAGAATCCATACCGGTCAAAGTTGACTAACTTTACATGAGTAGCAACATTTATAGTTCTAATATAAAATTAGCACCTTATTTTTATCCAATGATACTAATTTGGTAACATAAATAAATCTTATCAGTTTTTCTAGAAATTTGGTCAAATTTCAAAAAATTTAACTGAAGACAATTCTAGAAATCTATTCTATTAGGGATGGAGGAGTATATATTTGCCAATATGGCCACCATGGCACCATCTACCGTCTCTCGACATAATTTTTCACACCGCGAAATCACAAAATGCCACAACGCTAACCAACTCGATCGTACTGTGGTGCGTCCATTGTCAGAGAGCACCACCGGCCGGCGTGGACTTCAAATATTAATTTTTTCTCCGCACGGAACGAAAATATACACCGCACACAGTGATGGCGTGAGAAAGCAGGAAAGGAGAGTGAAAAAAAGACAAGAAAATAGACGTCGATGCACGGTACGGAGCTCTACACGTCAGCAAGATCACCACAAGCTGGCACAGTGGACTTTGTAAGCCTTGTTGATCGTGGCTGCTAAATACAGACAAAGAAATCACCTGTAATTCACCTGTAATTCATTACTTCCTGATGACAATACTAGAGTATTGGTCATATATATGCCTGTCACACAAATCAATTTGATTCTAGAGTATTGGTCATACTAGCATTGTCATATACTTGCAGTAGCAAGCAGCTAGCTAGAACAAGTGCATCCATTGAACTCATACAACAGGCCCTTTTCATAACTTGCAGAGAAGACACAACAACATTTCTAGCAAAGTGCAATGCTAGAAACATGCAGTGTAACCATGACATTGTGCAACTCCATAGCAGAACCATGACATTCAGACAAGTGAACCCACTGTAAATTATTGGAAATTGTCCAACAAATTTATTTATTGGAGATTAATAACATTCAGACAAGACATTCAGTACTTCAGTAACGATAATTCAACAATCAACATTCAGAAACTCTCCCGAACCCAACATTCAGCAACTCTCCCCAACTTGACCAGCGTTGTCTGAAGAAACTTCTTGTACCTCAGTGCCTTCGATCTCGATGGTCTCCGTGGAGCTTTCCCTTGACCTGGCGTCCGTGACCTCGGTCGTAGATCCGCGGAGATCTCGCGGTGGCGGCGCGCCGATCGTCTCTCGGTGGCCGCGCCCGGTTCCCTCGGTGCTTTCGCGGAGGAGGGACCGGTGGTGGGGCGCGCGAGGGAAGGGAGGGGGAAGGGATGACGACGATGGGCCTCCTATCCGGTGGGCCGGGCGCGGTCTTTGGCAGAAACGGAGGAGGAGGTGGAGGCGCAGCCGGGCGGAAAGCAGAAGGAACGGCGACGGGCGGCGCGACGAGACGAGAGAAGTAGGGGCCTGGTTTGCAGGGCCACGGCGGGGAGTTGGGCTGGAATTCTAGTCATCAAAATTTACGGGCGGACCCCAAATAGAAAAATAGGGGGCTGATTTGAGGTGTTGGGTATGAAAAATCTGAACGTACGGCGCTATCCTTTGGATCTCCGGCCACCACCGTAGTACCAGAGACGGATCTATAGTCAACATCAGTATCCACACCACACGCTCAAAAATCGGCTGTCAATATTAGATTTTGACCCACCGTATATACTTTTACTTTGCCAGCGGTTAAGAGATTAATTGTAACAAGAATACAGTCGTGTGTGCTAATTAGGATACGGAGAGCAGGATTTGTTTCCACGATTGCCTGCTTGAGTTGACAGCCAGGATGATGCCACGGCTAATCACTGATGGATCGATGTGACGTGGGATGGTGCAATCCACCTCTGCTAAACACACAGCGCCCTCATCCTCACTCTCCCAAGGAATTAGTGGCCTGCACGGCACGTGTCGTGTAAAATCCTGTTGCGCCTGCCGTTCATCCGCGTCATCGAGAATTTGCGTCTTTTCCGAAACGAAAAGGAAAACTTGAGAAGAAATCCGGATAGAAAGGCCCATCGATCTCGTCGGCCCAGTCTAACTGTAATCGGTCAGTGCTAGTGCTGCACTGCTGCGGCTTCTCTGTCTCCAGAGGCGAGCAGGAATTAGTCCCACCTCGGTGCCCCAGGCAGGCGCGCGAGGGCGACGCGGCCACATAAGAGCATGGCTTATGGTAGAGCAAGTGTTTGGCTATAAGACCCCATTTGGTAGGGATTCAACCAGCTCCGGCTTCTACAAAGTACTGTAGCGAGCACTGTTGATAGAATCCATTTTTCTCTCACCTCTCTTCACCTCTCACTGACACAACTTTGCAGGTGGAGCCAAAATTTCTAGCTCCATCAGCTCCTACTGGTGCTGTGAGAGGGAGGGGATGGAGAGAGAAATTTAGCTCCTATGAATAGCGAATGAACAGTGGCATGGCAGGTTGGAGCCGGAGCTGCTCGGAGCGCTACCAAAGAGGGCCTAAGTCAAGTAATGAGAGCCAAGCTATACAACAACTAGTCTCTTAGTTGGATATAAAATTTCTTTATTATTATTTATTTTCCTTCTCTTTCCTATTCCTCCTTACATCCATATCTATTGGGGCCCACTAATGCTTATGTATCCGTGCCTAGCTTGGTGCTAGAACAAGAGCCAAGCTCTCTTCTCTCTCTTCCCTTCTCCCCTCCACATCATCAAAATTGCTGACTAGGTTGGCTTATAGCCCATTATTATACCTGCTCTAAGGCGATCCATGGCCAACGACTAGGATCCCCCAATCAATTGACACCATTGTCTGGACGGGGTCTATGGGTGATCTTGAAGGCCTTTGGCCTAGATAAGTGCCACGTGCTCCCACGTGCTCGGGTAGGTTCTCCAATAGGAGATTGTGGAGATTTGGACGTCATATTTTATTTTATGGCAGAGGGGATACGCTAATTTGTGGCCCCTGCCAAATTTAACAAATTATTAAATTAAATTTGACCCTGGAGCAGAAGGGGTCGCTACATTGGCGTTTCATTGTTCCTGTTTGTCTTACGATGTCTAGAAGATTAATTTTAATATAGATCGTCCAAGTGTTAGTTGTATTTTTTTCCCCTGCCGCCTCTCCAAAATTGTGATAAATTTAAGTGTGCCACATATCAAGCCAATGTCTCGGGACTCATTCTGACTTAAACAAGGGGTGGGTCTTTACCAACTTCCAAATCCAAGATTTAGGGGAAAAATAGGGGCAGGGCACTCTTCATTCTTCATTCGAAACTCATGAAGAGGTTTTTGCCTTTTTATCAAAAAGGGGACTTGGGTAAAGCAAACTCCCTCCTTGCACGAGCACGGGGCTTAGTCAAGTAGAATCGGGTTGCGCTGCTTGATGCTCCGATCGAAAACAAATCAGTGGGGCCATGCAGGTACGACGGAATATGCCTTAGCAAGGTCAATCCCTCCCCCCCCTTCTTTCTTTTTAAATGAAAAACCGGGCTGTGATGAGAACCTCCTAATTCTTTGGGTCCACCCCACTTTTTGTCATTATCCCAAAGACCTCTGACAGCAGTACAAATGCACCCAATAACTCAAGAAGCCTGTCGGGTGTCATCGGGAACCCCGATTACACCTTATACCAGGATCAACAAAGGAGTAGCTACAGCATTACAACATTTGTTACAAAAATATAGATCAGTGTGCGGAAGAATAATAACATTAATTTTACAAAATATGAATAAGTTACATTTGAGTAAACTTAACTTAATTGCGGAAGCTAGGTAGAACTAGAAGACAAACCAGATCATGCCGTGCCCATCGACATAACCTTGGTTAAACAGCACGAGTCAGTACCTGCAACAGGGGTTAACAAGCCCTGAGTACGGGAGTACTCAACAAGACTTAACCGACAATAAAAGAGGAGAAGACTCAGGAATGCAGGCTTTAGGAATCAAGGTAAGGTCTTAGCAAGAATCAAGGACTCTTTTGCAGAAAAGCTTACTAATAGTGAATCCTTACTTTCAATATTTTAGCCCAATTTAGTAGCTCACATACTCTAGGTGATCCTACACTAGAGCAAACATTTCTTTCATAAGCCAACTTTTTTGCTTCAAAACCATGTTCCATCATTTACTACGATGAATGGGTAGAAGAACGGGTCTCCATAACCGAGAAGCAACGGCGATTCATGAACCGATTAACCCAGCTGGGGAGTTCTTTTCACACGACATATGTAGCACTTAAGCTTGCATATATCAACAATTTCTCAGATCGTCCAAAACGGAACCGCGTCCTACGCCACCCGAGAGCACAGTACCCCACCGCCGTACCAAAATTCAAGTAGGGCGGGTACACGATACTCCCGCCATCTCTCCACTCCCGGTCTTGTGATTTATGCGTTTCGATTTGGCTCCCCGAGATCCGGCTTACGGAGTATGTGGCCAAAACTAGTTTCGTCGCGACACGGGGTGATTTGCCGGTCGAGGCGTGCCATTGACCAAAAAGGCCTCGAGGCACAACTTGCGTTCAAAAGTCGAACTTGCAAGCCAAACAGCGGACGGTCCTTAGGCGATCAACACGGGACAAGCACAGCTAGGAAGTCCCGCCGGCTTTTCAACCTACGTCCCGTCCAATCTCAAATTCATCGCTACTTCTCTTTCTTTTCCGAAAAAGGTACCATCTTCTTAAATAAAACATTTTGATGAAAAAGCTTAACTAATTAAGCAGGGCTAAGCATCACCAAGCATTTTCGAAATAAAACAGGTTAACAAGGGTGGTATTGCAATAATCAAGGATGATAGTGCAGCAATTAGGTTATCAATCAACTCCTAATTACTTAATGCAACATATTATAAACATAAGTGATATAAAGCTTTTAAAACATCAAGGAAGGGTTTAATTTAAGGGGCTTGCCGTCGTTGACGAGATAATCGGCTACGGCTCACTACCACGAGATATCGAAACCAACTCCCCCTTTGGATAATGAACCTCCTCGGGGATTTGCTCAACTTTAACAATCTCGTTCGCGTTCTCTACACGAAATAATGTATGCTTCAACATGATGGAATTTAAATATGATGCTCAAATGATGCATGAAATGATAAACAACTTGAGTACAACTTTCCTTTCACGATAAAGTTGCAACCCAACAAAACCAACTTATTGAACTACTCTACAAGATATCATCACCATTGCCTAAGGAGTTCTCAAGGACCATTTGATTGTGGTATGATCCAAGATTTACAAAACAATCCCAAGATCACACAAAACCTAAGTCACTATATACTAAACAAACCATTTAAACACGAGGAAATAATAGAGCATAAAATAATAAAGAAATAATCTTTGTCAAAATAATCTCAAACTTTTTTGTACAGCTAGATCATGGCATAAAACAACACCTAATCAATTTTCATGATTTTTGAATAAATATTTTATTTTCTAAAAATCATGGAAGATGCATTTTTCAATTAAAAATATATTTTTTAAATCATGCAAGAACTATTCAAAACTCAAGTTTCAAATTTTTCATGGATACACATACTCATAAGAAGGCTACACAAAAAGTTTCAGAATTTTTGAAAGCTAAATTTGAATTTCTATGAAATTCACAAAATCGAGCACTATTTATCATAAAAGGAAATTGATAAAACATATAAATAAAGAAAAAAGAGCACTTGGCTGAATCGAGGCTTGGCCCAATATGAGCGTGAGCGAGGCTAGCCCAATTCGGCCTATGAAGACTTTGGCTTGGCAACTTTGCAAATGAGCCCCCATACTTTTATGAAACTACTGAGTTAATTATAAAATACTATTCATATGAGTTAAGAAAATTACATCAGGAATCCTCGAAAAACTTCTATTTGAATCTGGGTCCTCCTTCTTCAACCTCATGTACAGTAGGGGATCGAGGATCGAAGACGGCGTCGGCCTGGAGAGGGAGAGGACTGTAACAGAACCTTCCAAATTATAGGGCCCACATGTACTTATTATCGGTACTACGACCTTTAATAGCCACATATGTGCACCCATGTTGAAGTTTGTTAAGTGCTATAAGAATAAAGAGATTACATAGCGCACGAGAACATCAATGTAGCTTTTCCCTAGGGTAGTATTCTAGGTATCGTATCCACGGGGAAGCTAATGGTAAAGAATTCTAATAAATCATAATCATGTATCTACTAACTTAGTAAACCAACTAGACTAAAGTAAGGGTAAGTGATAAATGATAAGTAAAGCTATAAATACTAAAGCATAAAATAATAACATGCCTATAAGGATACTATGATAAATGAATAGACTAGCTAATCAAGAGGACAACGAGAGAGGCAAAGGTTCCTAATTACTTCTCTAATACTTTGGTTCTAAGGTAACTGAAGTATGGATAGATATAGTAAGCATACAATAACACTTCGGGACATCAGAATACTAGCCACAGAAAGAGGTGAGAAGGGGGCTAGGAAGCTCTGAGTAAAGTCCTACAAACACCAACCCGAACGTGGTGGAATACGTCGGCCATCAGGGCTGTCACCACATGGGGCTACCATAAACTATCCGTGGGATTGGGTGCAATCTCAAGTAACCTCTAGTCTAGACACCATATCTACACTATTAACTACTACTCTAGCTAACCGGAATAACTAGAGCACTCGATGCGAGTGGAGATCCTATACAAAGTATAATAACTATACTAACCATGAATGAAAGGCATAAAAGTAAATAGAGAAGATAAATATAATAAAGCATAAGTCTTGTAGAGTGAAGATATAAAGACATACCATAACTCTGAAGACTCTCCAGAACCGGAGCGCAGCTCCGCTCTCCCTAACTCTCAACTAGATCTAATCTATTACATTGAGAAGTCTAACCCTAGATCTATATTGAGAAGAGAGAGTTCCTTACATTGGAATCCCTCTCTAATCAATGAGATGAGATAGCTAATGAATTAGGGTTTCGGGGGGTAGCCACGCCCTTCTTTATAGCATCATAGGATGAATCTCGGCCCTCGGATCAAACCGACTTGATTGGCCGGACTAGATTGGATCTCAAGGTTGGTGGTGGGAAGCTTTCGAAAATTTGGGCTCGTGAGCCCACTGACCAAAGTGCCGCCCGGCCCGGGGGTGCCGCCCGGCCCCACGGTGGCAGGTGGGTCCCGACCTTTCTTGAAATGTCTTCTCTTCCCAATTACACCCCACGGAATTTACTCCAATCGCCTTGATTTGGTTCCTTTCTTCCGTTTCTCTATTTTCACTCTTTTTGGCTCTGTTTCATTTGTTTTTCGGAGTTCTCTGCAAAACTAAGTATACACCAAAACTCATGGAATTCATTAGAAATAATAATATTTTAGTAGCATTCATCCATGTTTGATGGTTTAAAACATATATAAAAGTGGTCAATAACTACCGTCAACAAGCTCCCCAAGCTTACCTTTTGCTAGTCCCTTAGCAAAACATATATACTATAGGATAAACTTGGATCGGGAGTTGCTATGATACTTTCATTCTTCACAGTACACATGCTTTCAAAAAAGAAACTCAACTCAGGTTGGATAAACTAATCGACTTCAAACTCTTTCTTTTACCAACTATGGTGCTTTTACTCTCACTTAGGTACTTGAGCAATTGAAAGATAGAACAATCAAGTCAAGCACTATGTCTCAAGTCTTCGATCACTAATATTTCGGAGTTTTTAATAAATTTTGCAATTAAAACTCATAGCTCTATAATGAATGGCACTCTCAATCTCTCGGTATGTGGTATTTGTGGATCCTCACTAGGCATTAATAATAGTTGCCTTCTCTCTTGTATATATGGTATTTATGGCACAAGGCTAAGTATTAAGCTTTTATATCTCTCTGACTCACTCTCTCTCTAAGTATGGCTTATGTGGGGTTCATAGGAGTGGCACTCTTAAAATAATATTGCATATCTACAAAGGATATATCTATAGTTCAAACAATGAATCCATAGAGAGTTCAGCCAATCAAAACAAGTATAGCATGTGTATGGAATATGGTGGATAGGTGTATATTTGGTGGCTAAAACAAATTCTACGTTTACTCCTTTGATGATAAGACAAATCTCTCTTTTAGAACTTGAAAACTTTGAGAGAACTTTTGGGCTGCATACTTTTCTTTCTTTTTTCTTTCAGAGAGGCGGGCATCTAAGTACCCATTGTTTTCAATTGGACACTTGTCCTCTTTTACTCTCTTCTCTCTTTTTTTTTTTTTTTTTTTTTAGGGAGGTAGGCTCTACTCGCCTATAGGACACTTGTCCATTTTCATCTCCTTTTTTTTTTAGCAACAACCCAAATCTCTTTCCACTTATAAACTTTTGAGAGATATCAACAAAGATACTTTTGAAGTAAATAAACATGGGCTTCCTATGGTTTAATGGAGAGTTTATTCAGTGTAGGAATGAAACAAGTATATATAGATGTATATGTGGAAAAAGCATGGTATTGCGATCACTCCCATTGTAGGAATAATGCATATGTATGTGGAAGGTGGTGTGGATGGAAACTTGTCTTTTCATTTGAACTCCTCACAGTACTTGACAAAGCTTGAACTACTCAACCCAAAGCAAATAGCATATGTAACTGAAATGTTTTTCTAATCTAATAATCATAAATATGGCTTTGGTAGGAATTTAACACTCTGCCAAACAAGAGCTCATCATGAAAGATTTTAAATTTTTTGAAATAAATCTCGGATATAGTTTCACAAAGGACAAGATAAATAGCATGCTCGGACTCTCTCATATCATATCCCCAATTACCTAGACTTAGATCAAGTGTATGCTACCCACAAGTTAGGTATAGAGCAAATTTGAAAGCAGGACAAATATATCCAAAACATCGGAGGAGTTTCTAGTTAAAAACAAGGTACTAAAAAGAATTAGAGTAGAGCAACTATTCATCATTTCCAAGATTAACTTTTAATTCTAATTAACACTTATTACCACACTTTAAAAACAAGCAAACACACACACACACACACACACACACATATATATATAAAAGACAAACTCTTTATTTGATTTAAAACTTTATGCATCTTTTTATGGTCCTTTTAAAGAAAAGCAAAAGATAGTAAGTAAAGGGACACTTATCTCGATAAGCGAGGGTGCTCTCCCCAAGCTAGATTTTTTTGTGTACGTCTTTGAGGTGAAGTGATGTCGTCCTTTCTTGATGGAGCATTGATGATGATGGTAATATGTTGAATTGATACTCTACCAAGTGGTCGAACGTCTCTTTTCGTCTTGGCTCATAATTCCAGCGTGTCGTAGTGACAGGAGCATGTGAAGAGGAGCACGTCGGGGAATATCTTATTGGAGTTGGCCTTCCTCCCCCAAGCTAGCACCTTGCCACCACTAGACACTTGAAGTCAAGTGTGACTTGTTGAATCATCCCTTAGAGTGCATTGTAACTCCATCCTTTGTTCTTGACTCGGAGTCTTTTGAGCGAGGTTATTTGAAGTTTATCATACACCTTGCTTCATCTCCGATAAGAGTTTTATCTCTTGACTTACCCGAATTGAATTTGAGAATTTCTGCAGGGGTTAGTCCATACAAAATAACCAATGTCTACTATAGTATACTATTGACTCAAAAATCAACCTAGACACCACGTCTAATTTGATTTAAGAGGGCACTTTAACCTAAGCACCATGCTTAATTTAAAGAGCCTATGAAAGAAAGATCACCATTTCTAAACTACGCACCATGCTTCATTTAAGAGATGAATGAAGATATTCCAAACCAAAGCATACTATAACAAACAAAGGTATCATGAAAGCACTATAGAGATTTACTCAAATGAAGAATAAAGAGCATGATCGTGGTGAGAGAGATTTTTTTTAGATGCAAATGACATGAATATATGCAAGGAACTAAACATGCGTGGGTTTAATAAAGGAAAACATAAACTAAATGGAGGGAATGCATGCAATAATAAAAGTAAACATGCAATATAATGCAAGAAGTTAAATGATAACTACTCAACAAATTTAAAGTCCATGAGCAAGACTTTCTCACCTTTATTGATCATACTTACCATGATGTGCAAAGCTTCTATGTACGTCACTTGAGATGTGTGCATTGAATTCTTGTGACGGCGACTTCTTCACCAATCTGGGTTCTTCAAAGTTTCTTCTCTCCTTTTCTTGTGGAATCTTGTCGGAAGGTCGCAACGGCATCTTATGTCTGTCTAATCCACAACTCAACGAGAACAAGGGTAATCCTACTAAAGCTAGTGATATACTAAATTAGCAGATATCAAGATCATTACTAAAATTCTTTACACCAATTGCTGCAAGAACAGCGGCCAAAAAAAGCTTGTTGAAGTTTGTTAAGTGCTATAAGAATAAAGAGATTACGCAGCGTCTGAGAACATCAATGTAGCTTTTCCCTAGGGAGTATTCTAGGGTATCGTATCCTGGGGAAGCTAATGGTAAAGAATTCTAATAAATCATAATCATGTATCTATTAACTTAGTAAACCGGCTAGACTAAAGTAAGGGTAAGTGATAAATGATAAGTAAAGCTATAAATACTAAAGCATAAAATAATAACATGCCTATAAGGATACTATGATAAATGAATAGACTAGCTAATCAAGAGGACAACGGGAGAGGCAAAGGTTCCTAATTACTTCTCTAATACTTTGGTTCTAAGGTAACTGAAGTATGGATAGATAGATATAGTAAGCATACAATAACACCGGGACATCGGAACACTAGCCACGTAAAAAGAGGTGAGAAGGGGGCGAGGAAGCTCGACTAAAGTCCTACAAACACCAACCCGAACGTGGTGGAATACGTCGACCATCGTGGGCTGTCACCACCTGGGGCTACCACAAACTATCCGTGGGATTGGGTGCAATCTCAAGTAACCTCTAGTCTAGACACCATGTCTACACTATTAACTACTACTCTAGCTAACCGGAATAACGAGAGCACTCGATGCGAGTGGAGATCCTATGCAAAGTATAATAACTATACTAACCATGAATGAAAGGTATAAAAGTAAATAGAGAAGATAAATATAATAAAGCATAAGTCTTGTAGAGTGAAGATACAAAGACATACCATAACTCGAAGACTCTCGAACAGGGGCTTGACTCCACTCTCCCCTAACTCTCAACTAGATCTAATCTATTAGATTGAGAAGTCTAACCCTAGATCTATATTGAGAAGAGAGAGTTCCTTACATTGGGATCCCTCTCTAATCAATGAGATGAGATAGCTAATGAATTAGGGTTTCGGGGTAGCCCCGCCCCTTCTTTTATAGCCTCATAGGATGAATCTCAGCCCTCGGATCAAACCGAGCTTGATTGGGACGGACTAGAGTGGATCTCAAGGTCGGTGGTTGAAAGGTCCCTTGTGGTTTTTGGTAATTGAGTGTCAACATTAGGTGAACTAATATGTGTGATTGAGATAATACCACGGGAGATTAGTTCACTTTCGGGATGAGTGCAATGAAGGAGCTTTATTGCATATGAAACATGACATGGAGTCATGTGACCAAGGTGGTGAAGATCAAGACAAGGCTTGGCTTGATGGACCGGTTGCAAGTGTGAAGGGCAAGTCGAGGCGGTGAAGCGATGGGACCGTGGGCGGTGAAGCTTGGGCAAGACTTGGCGCCCGACGGACCGGCCTTAGCGGTGAAGAGCAAGTGAGGTCAAGATCGATGGACCAATAGTGTCGCGTGATGATATGAAGTGGATCATATCATTTGGTGATCGTGTTGGTGCATGTGTTGCATCGGCACTTGGAGATGGAGGCGGAATGGAAATCGCAAGGCAAAGGTATAACCTATAGGGCATTTCATTTCGCCGGTCATGAGAGCTTAGAAGTTTATGACCGGGTTTAGGATAGATGGCCGTACTATCAAGAGGGGCAAACTTGTTTGCATATCGGTCATCTAGTGCCACTTGGCGATCTAACTGCGATGTGCTAGGATCGAGTGGCGTGGTAAGAGCTAACAGGGCCTTTGAAATGATTGTGAAAATGCTAACACACATGCACATGGTGATGTACACTTGGTGGTGTTGGCACATTTACAAAGCGGCGGTGATTGCGAGGGGTTGAGTTGGGTTTGGGAACCGCTCATCCTCCGCCCGAGCTTGCGGCGGATCAGCATATCGAGAAAATGTGATGCATATTTTCTATTGCGCGGATGCAAGTTGGAGGTGAAAACATGCTATTCCTCGTGCTCAAGTTTGGTATACTTGATGCGTCCGGTCACCGTTTTTCAGCGAAAACTCCATAGAATCACCCGGCGCCTTCTCTTCGACATGCTACCCATCAAGTATACCAAACTTGAGCACGAGGAATAGCATGTTTTCACCTCCAACTTGCATCCCGGCGCAATAGAAAATATGCATCACATTTTCTCGAAGGCGCGAATCCCCGCCGCAAGCTTCGGCGGGAGGATGAGCGGTTCCCAAACCCAACTCAACCCCTGCAATCACCGCCGCCTTTGTAAATGTGCCAACACCACCAAGTGTACATCACCATGTGCATGTGTGTTAGCATTTTCACAAACATTTCAAAGGCCCGGTTAGCTCTTACCACGCCACTCGATCCTAGCACATCGCAAAGTTAGATCGCTCAAGTGGCACTAGATGACCGATATGCAAACAAGTTTGCCCCTCTTGATAGTACGGCCATCTATCCTAAACCCGGTCATAAACTTCTCTAAGCTCCTCATGACCGGCGAAATGAAATGCCCTATAGGTTATACCTTTGCCTTTTGCATTTCCATTCCGCTCCATCTCCAAGTGCCGATGCAACACATGCACCAACACGATCACCAAATGATATGATCCACTTCATATCATCACGCGTGACACTATTGGTCCATCGATCTTGACCTCACTTGCTCTTCACTTTTCACCGCGTCGGTCCGTCGGCGCCAAGTCTTGCCTAAGCTTCACCGCCTCGCGGTCCATCGCTTCACGCCTCGACTTGCCCTTCACACTTGCAACCCGGTCCATCAAGCCAAGCCTTGTCTTGATCTTCACCACCTTGGTCACATGACTCCATGTCATGTTTCATATGCAATAAAGCTCCTTCATTGCACCATCACGAGTGAACTAATCTCCGCGGTATTATCTCAATCACACATATTAGTTCACCTAATGTTGACACTCAATTACCAAAAACCACAAGGGACCTTTTCGGTGGTGGGAAGCTTCCGGAAGCTAGGCTCGTGGGCCCATAGCTAGGTGCCGCTTCGCCGGGGGGTGCCGCCCGGCCCTACCTAGTGACAGGTGGGTCCCAGCCTTTGCGAAGTTGTCTTCTCTTCCCAATTACACCCCCGAATTTACTCCAATCGCCTTGATTTGGTTCCTTTCTTTTTCGTTTCTCTATTTTCACTCTTTTTGGCTCTGTTTCCATTTGTTTTCCGGAGTTACGCTATAAAACTAAGTATACACCAAAACTCGTGGAATTCATTAGAAATAATAATATTTTAGTAGCATTCATCGATGTTTGATGGTTTAAAACATATATAAAAGTGGTGAATAACTACAGTCAACAACCCATAACCCTAAAAAGTACTATTAACTATTCCAACGAGGATCCGATTACGAGGTCATTGTAAATATTACAACGGTTTTCATACATAATCGAGTAAAACAGCGGAAGACTTATATTACAATAATTTTACAACCATTTTTTCGAAAACAAAGTTTTACAATACATAAGTAGGAGTAGCAAGTAGGTATACTACATATCTTACAATATCAGACCCTGCCCACGGGTCTCACTTCTCACTCGTCATCACTATCCTCTTGAATTACCACAAATATTCTACTGATAAATGTATGCGATGCACCGGAATCCAATAATATTACTGCGGGGTGTTTAGCGGCGGGGAACACACCCATCATGATCGGTTCCCCTGCGGGTATCTCTTCAACATTGGTGTAATACACCCTTAGGTTTCTTCTCACCCTTTCCCTTTTGATCTTTTCGCTTAGATTCTGCTGATTCCTAGAAACTCCCTGGTAATTTGGATTATCTTGTCGGGGATTGGGGCATTCTCGAGCCATATGACCAGTCTTACCACAATTAAAACAAGTGTAATTGTGGTTTGGAGGAGGTGGAGGGCGAATGCTCGGGGCACTCGGCTGACGGGGATAATAAGGGGTTGCAGCAGGTTTAAAATAGGGCTGCTGCCTTTGTTGATACTGGGGATGATAGAATGGACGATTGTGGTTCATAGGATGATAAGAAATCTTTGGGCGTTTTGCTTTACCACCAGAAGATCCACCGAACTTTTTCTTTCCATGACTTTTCTTATTCTCATATTCCTGGAGAACACGATACTTTTCCTCTCGAAGAGATAGCCATGTTTACTACATCGTGATAAGTATCCGTGTCTCGCACATTCATCATGGCTTGCGGTCTAGGGTTGAGACCTCGGATGAACCATTTTTTCTTCTTTTCATCTCAGTATCTACATGGGAACGCGGCATATTGTGATAGATGATTAAATTTTCCAACATATTGCATTACTTGACTCTTCTCCTTGTCTTAGGGCCAGAAATTCATCTACCTTTCTAGCCATTATTCCCTTTGGAATAAAATGACCTCGAAAAGCATTTTTGAACTTCGGTCAAGTGTCGATGCCCTCTTGGCTCCTCGGCTTTAAAATTCTTCCACCAAGCTCCGGTACGCATTCGGAGTTGTTGGGGCGCAAAATATGGCTTTTGGTATTGGTGCGGGTAATCAACTCAAATTTCTAGTCCATTGTGCGGTGCCAATCATCTGCCTCTAGGGGTTCATCAGCTTTGTTGAAAACCAGAGGTTTAGTGGCAGTAAAGTCTGGGTAGGAGGTTTCATCCTGATGATCATGTCGGTCTCCGTTGCCACGATGATTATTCGATTCTATTTGGGCCATTTCTCACATTAGGCAAGAGTTCTCGGTGGTGGCTTGAACCAAAGCATAATAGCATCGGCCGGGTTATTTGGGGCTGGTGGAGAATTTGGAATGTCATTCCTATTACGAATTTGGTATTGTTGTTTTGCGACATCTGCTTTTTAAAACAAAACTATATATCACACAACCAGTTTTATTAAGCTTCAAAAGAAATTACACACTGAAACAGACACATAAAACTTATTCATATAATAAGGTTCCCACTCTGTGTCTACCCAGGGCTCCTCTAAGTAGCTTACTACTAAATAAGGCTATGTTACATATTCTACAAAGTCTTGTTTCTACTCAAAGGTCATTCTCTGACTCATAGTCACTAACATAAGGCTCCACTTCTTCTGGATCTTTCTCTTCTTTCATATCCTCTTGGATTACCACACCCAAATCATCTTGTACGCTTTGGGGTTGGTGATTTGGGTTGAGGAGTTCATTCATACGCTGCATTTATACATTCAGATTGGCTTGTTGAGCTTCTAGTTGAATCACATAAGCTACTAAATTATGATTATCTTGAATTAGATGATCCTGCTTGGTCTGAAGCTCCGTCTTTTCGTGGATCGTTTCAATCAAGGCTTGACTACATTTACCGTAGTCTAGAGTGCGTCGCTCCAACTCGACTTGCAGTTTTCCAATTTGAATTGCATCAAAGCACCTATCTCTGGTAGCTTGATCTAATTCTTTGGTCAGGCGCTCAATCTCTTCTTGAGGATCTATCTTGGACTTGCTGCTGCTTCCTTCATGAGTTCTAGTATGGTGATACTAGCTTCATTATCATTTCTTCTTTGCCGGTGATGTGAGGGGCGCCTTTTGGTCTGTCTTCTTCCTAGGAGTATTTTTTGTTCTAGCCATCGTAGAATGGTTACGATCAGATTACTAAGATTCAGGTAGGAGGATCTAAAGGTTAGCAAGAATAGGATTGTTAATACTTAACTCAAACCACATTAAAGGAAAAGTAAACATTAACATATGATTTAAGCATGATGCATAGATCGAACCTACGTAACAATCAATAAGCACTTTTACATTAAAAGATTTTATAAGTAGGGCAATATATAATGCTACTCCACTTATAAAATCTTTTAATGTAAAAGTGCTTATTGATTGTTACGTAGGTTCGATCCATGCATCATGCTTAAATCATATGTTAATGTTTACTTTTTTCCTTTAATGTGGTTTGGGTTAAGTATTAACAATTCTATTCTTGCTAACCTTTAGATCCTCCTACCCGAATCTTAGTAATCCGATCGTAACCATTCTACAGATGGCTAGAACGAAAAATACTCCTAGGAAGAAGACAGACCAAAAGGCGCCCCTCACATCCTTGCAAAGAAGAAATGATAATGAAGCTAGTACCGCCATACTAGAACTCATGAAGAAAGCAAAGAAGAAGTCCAAGATAGATCCTCAAGAAGAGATTGTGCTACCACCAAAGAATTAGATCAAGCTACCGTCAGAGATAGGTGCTTTGATGCAATTCAAATTGAAACCGCAAGTCGAGTTGAGCGACGCACTCTCTAGACTACGGTAAATGTAGTCAAGCCTTGATTGAAACGATCCACGAGAAGATGGAGCTTCAAAGACCAATTGTGATCATCTAATTCAAGATAATCATAATTTAGTAGCTTATGCGATTCAAACCGAAGCTCAACAAGCCAACTGAATGTACAAATACAAAGATATGAATGAACTCCTCAACCCAAATCACCAACCCCAAAGCGGTACAAGATGATTGGGTGTGGTAATCCAAGAGGATGTGGAAGAAGAGGAAGATCCAGAAGAAGTGGAGCCTTATGTTAGTGACTATGAGTGAGAGAATGACCTTTGAGTAGAAACAAGACTTTGTAGAATATGTAACATAGCCTTATTTAGTTGTAAGCTACTTAGAGGAGCCCCGGGTAGACACAGTGGGAACCTTGTTATATGAATAAGTTTTTTATGTGTCCTTTTCGTGTGTAATTTCTTTTGAAGCTTAATAGAACTGGTTGTGTGATATATAGTTTTGTTTTTAAAAGCAGATGTAAAAAAACAACAATAATCCCTTTCGAATAGGAATGACATTCCAAATCCTCCACCGGTTCCAAATTTTAACTGGCCGATGCTATTGTGGCTTTGGTTCAAGCCACCACCGAGAACTCTCGCCTAATACGAGAAATGGCCCAAGCATGTAACACCCCCTGGTGTTACTCAACTAAAATCTTGACATGTCATCATGATTATCATAAAGCATGCATGAATAGAAAATTTGAAAATGCATTGAAATTAAAATGAGTTTATATTTTAGAGAATGTTGTGCTTAAGAAAATTTAGAGTGATTTAATTTTAAATTTATGTTTTTGATGTTTTTTTTGATCCTAAGTGTGTTGTTGGATGAGGGTTGGATAGTATAGGCTGGGAATCTGAAATTTGAATCAAATTCAAGTTTGAATTGAACTCAGAAAACCCTAAATTCCATTCTTTGTTTTACCCCCTTTTCTTTTTATTCAAAATTTATAAAGAATTTGGGTATGGTTATTAAAGCAAATTTGTAGAGTTTTCAAAGTTGAACAAAGTTGGTATTTTGAGTTTTCAGAGTTTAGTTCAAAAATTTAGAGTAATTTTGAAAATACCAAAATTAGGGTTTTGTCCCCTTTTGATTTAAAAACCCTATTTCAAAATCTAAGCAAAATTTGCAAAAACTTTCAAAAAGTTAGTTTGTAGATCTTGTTGAGATGAACAAAAGTCATGTACAAAGTTTTTCAAGTTGTTACATGATTTTAAAAGTAATTTTGAATTCAAATTTCAAAATTTTTTGAACTGCATTTCAAAAAGTCATATTTAGAGGCTGATTTTGAAAATCTTCCAATTATGAAAATTGTAGATCTTGAAAATTTAGCCTAAGTCACTTTGGAGTTTTTCAAGTTCAGTTCAAATTTGGGGAGAATTTGATGAAATTCAGAAAAGGTTAGTTTTAGGGCTACAAAGTGAGCGAGGAAACGCCTGTTCTTCCTCCATACCGGCGTGTCGCCGGCGTCGTCGTGGCCCTTCTCGCGCCTTCGGCCGCCCTCGCACGTCACCGGCTAGCTGGCCGGCCGCGAACGTCGCCCGACCACTGTCTATGTATCCCTTGCCCTATAAAAGCCACCGTCGGACGCCGTCGTCGACTTTTCTTTCTTCTCCATCGCATGGGAAACCGCCTCCGCCCCCTTTCGGTTGCCGTCGCCGTCGAGCTCCAATCCACAAGTTTGATCTTGCCATCGTGTTCGCAGACTTCCTTGCGCGTCGTTTGAGCTAGCTCTAGTCCCGCCTCGTAGCCGGCGGCGCCGCCGCCTTGCCGCCGTCGTCTTCTCCACGGCCGGCGAGGGCGGCGCCCGAGTCATCTCGTCGTCGACAACCGTTTACGGTGAGCAACATGGCCAACCATCTAGAGCTTTGGAGTCGTCTTGACGCTGTGGTCATGATGCGCTCGTCGGTTTTGTGTTTGCCCCACGGGGAGCCGCCGAACGCCGTCGTTGCCACCGGGGAACCTGCGCCGGCCGGGCCGCCATCGTCGCCGACCATCCTCGCCTCGTCTCGTCCGTCCAAACCGGCGTGCGCGCAACGGGGTGAGCTCTGCCCGCCGTTTTTCGTGCCCGCGTTGGGTCGTGGTAGCGCGCCGTGAGCGGGGGAACGCCGGTCGCCGGGCGAGTTTTACCTGCGCGCGCCGCTTGGCGTAGCCCGTCCGTGTAGGGTCGTATAGGCTGTTTTAGCGAGGGCTCGGGTTCGCCCGATGGTCGGAGTCGCCCGGTCTCCTCGCCCGACGGGAAAGCCCCGTTGGCCGTTGCCGTCGTCCGCCCAGCGCCGCCGAGCCGCCATGGCCGTCGGTATGGTTGCCGCCGTGCCCTATGTCTCGGGTTCCGGGTGCCATGAGGTCCGCGAGGTCGAGGGGATCACGTAGAGCCAAGCCGCGTCGCCGGAGACCTCACCGCCGGGCGAGTTCTCGCCCGGTCAACCGCCAGCGCCGCCGGCCGGTCGGCCTTGGTCGGTCGGTTGGGCGATGCTCGCTCTCAGCAGTAAAGGCTGGGCCACACGATCTTGGGGCCGCACGGGTTAATGGGTTGGAAACGGCCCGAGGGTCTGCTTTTGTTTTAAAACTTGATTTATCAATTTCTTTTGTTTTGAATAGTACGATTTTGTAAATTTTGTATAAATTCAAGTTTAGCTTTAAAATTTTGAAAAATTTTTGTAGAAGCTTCTTATGAGTATATGAATCCATGAAAATTTTGAAACTTTGATTTTGAGTAGTTTTTGCATGATTTAAAAATACAAATTTTAATTGAAAAATGCATCTTCCTTGATTTTTAATAATTATTTTATTTATCCAAAAATCATGAAATTTATTTTGGTACTTTTTTTATGACATGACCTACCTGCACAAAATTTTTTGAGCTTGTTTTGAGAAAGTTAAATTTTTATTATTTCATGCCCTATTATTTTATGTGTTTCATAATTTGTTTAGTGTCAAATAAATTCGGTTTTGTGTGACTTCGGGGTTGTTTTGTGAATCTTAGATTGTATCATATTAAGTGGTCCTTGAGAACTCCTTAGGCAATGGTGATGATATCTTGTAGAGTAGTTCAATAAGTTGGTTTTGTTGGGTTACAACTTTATCGTGAAGGAAAGTTGTACTCAAGTTGTTATCATTTCATGCACTGCAAGCATCATATTTAAATATATGGCATCATGTTGAGGCATACATTATTTCGTGTAGTGAGCGAGTTCGAGAGTGTCAAGTGCGAGCCGGTCCACGAGGAGGTTCTTTATCCGGTGGAGGCGGGTTCGGATTTCTCGGGTTTTTTCGAAGAACTAGTTTATTCCGTCAACGAAGGCAAGCCCCGGTTCATTAAACCCTTTCCTTGATGTTTTAAAGTTTTATATCACTTATGTCTATGCTATGTTGCATTAAGTAATTAGGAGTTGAGTAATAACCTAATTCTTTGCATTACCATCCTTGTTTATTTCAATACCATCCTTGTTAACAGTTTATTTCGAAAATGCTTAGTGAAGCTTAGCACGCTTAATTAGTTAAGTTTTTCATCAAAATGTTTTAAGTAAGAAGATGGTACTTGTTTTTCGGAAAAAGAAAGAGATGTAGTGATGAATTTGAGATCGGACGGGACGTAGGTTGAAAGCCGGCGGGATACCTAGGCGTGCTTGTCCCGTGTTGGTCGTTTAAGGACCGTCCGTTGTTTGGCCTGAGTGAAATCGGGACGTGTTGAACGCATATTGCGCCTGAGACCTTTTTGGTCAATGGCACGTCTGACTGGCAGTCACCCCAGATCAGTCGACCATAACTAGCCACATACTTCGGTAAGCCGGATCTCGGTGGAGCCAAATCGGGAATGGCAACCCACACTTTGGGAGTGGAAAGATGGCGGGAGTACATGTTACCCTCGTGGGTTAAAGTCCCGGATTGGAGGTGTACGGTATTCTCGGGTGGCGCAGGCCTCGTTCCCGTTTTGGACAAATCTGAAAGAAGGTTGATATATGCAAGCTTAAGTGCTACATATGTCGTGTGGTTAGGGATCCCATTTGGGTATAATCGATTCATGAATCGCCGTTGCTTCTCGGAGAAGGAGACCCGATTCACGACCTTCATCGTAGTAAATGATGGAATATGTTTTTGAGGAAAGAGAATTGGAATAAGAAAAATATGTTTGCTCTAGAATAGGATAACCTAGAGTATATGAGCTACTAATCGAATTAAAAATATTGAAAGTAAGGATTCACTTATAGTAAGCTTTTACGCAAAAGAGTTCTTGATTCTTGCTAAAGCCTTACCTTGACCCCTAAGACCGGCATTCACGAGTCTTCTTCTCTTTTTTTCTTTAGTCGGGTAAGTCTTGTTGAGTACTCCAAAGTACTCGGGGTTCTTTGACCCTTGTTGCGGGGAGCTGGTCATGAGCGAGGCTTGTTTTGGTCCCTGCTTTGCATGACGGTGTACCGGGGAAGAGGAGGGCGAGTAGAGTTCAACCCTCGGGCGGGGTTGTCAATGTTTATTTGTATAATGTTACTCCAATAATTTCAGGCTTGTAATAATGAAACTTAAGTTTGTGTATTTGAATAAATGGTTTATAAAATTATGGTTATGTAATCCTTCCGCCGTTTACTCTGAGATATTTTGAATAAAGTGTTGTAATCTTGGAGTGACTTGTTAATGAGATCTGTTCGGAAGATTAATAGCACTTTCTAGATTATTGGGAACTTCGTGCATAATGATCAGAGGTCTTAATGACAATGATAAGTGCATGTGGGCCCTGTAATTTAGGAGGTTCTGTTACACAGCAGAATCAGAATAATCATCGTGACAACAAAGACCGACATGATCATCGGGATGAAACATCCTACCCGGACTTTCTTTCGCCACTAAACCTCCGGTTTTCAACAAAGCTGATGAACCCCTAGAGGCAGATGATTGGCTCTGCACAATGGACCAGAAATTTGAGTTGATTACCTGCACTGAATACCAAAAGCCATATTTTGCAGCCCAACAACTCCGGAATGCAGCTGGAGCTTGGTGGAAGAATTTTAAAAAGCCGGCGGCCGACGGGGCATCATATTACTTGATTTGAGTTCAAAAATGCTTTTCGATCTCATTTTATTCCTAAGAGAATAATGGCTAGAAAGCTAGATGAATTTCTGGCCCTAAGACAAGGAGAAGAGTCGATAATGCAATATGTTGAAAAATTTAATCATCTATCACAATATGCCGCAGCCCATGTAGATACTGAGATGAAAAGAAGAAAAAATGGTTCATCCGAGGTCTCAACCCTAGGCGCAAGCCATGATGAATGTGCGAGACACGGATACTTATCATGAGGTAGTAAACATGGCTATCTCTTCGGAGGAAAAGTATCGTGTTCTCCAGGAATATGAGAATAAGGAAAGTCATGGAAAGAAAAAGTTTGGTGGATCTTCTGGTGGTAAAGCAAAACGCCCAAAGATTTCTTATCATCCTCGTGAACCACAATCGTCCATTCTATCATCCCCGGTATCAACAAAGGCAAGCAGCCCTATTTTAAACTTCTTTGCAACCCCTTGTTATCCCCGTCGGTACCGAGTGCCCCGAGCATTCACCCTCCACCTCCTCCAAACCACAATTACACTTGTTTTAATTGTGGTAAAAGCGATCATATGGCTCGGGAATGCCCCAATCCCCGACAGTATAATCCAAATTACCAGGGAGTTTCTGGGAATTAGCAGCAATCTAAGCAGAAAGATCAAAAGGGAAAGGGTGAGAAGAAAACCGGAAGGGTGTATTACACCAATGTTGAAGAGATACCCGCAACGGGGAACCGATCATGATGGGTATGTTCCTCGTCGCTAAACACCCATGATAATATTATTTGATTAGGTGCATCGCATATATTTATCGAAGAGAACATTTGTGGTAATTCAAGCGGATAGTGATGACGAGTGAGAAGTGAGACCCGTGGGCGGGGGTCCGATATTGTAAGATATGTAGTATACCTCTTTGCTACTCCTACTTATGTATTGTAAAACTTTGTTTTGAGAAAAATGGTTGTAAAATTATTGTAATATAAGTCTTCCGCTGTTTTACTCGATTATGTATGAAAAGCGTTGTTGTATCTTGCAATGACCTAAATAACAGATCCTGGTTGGAATAGTTAATAGTACTTTTCGAGGTTATGGGTGCACATAGGTGGCTATTAAAGGTCGTAGTACCGATAATAAGTACATGTGGGCCCTATAATTTGGAAGGTTCTGTTACAAGGACGGCCGGACGGCGACTCCGACGGCGACGACGGAGGCGCTTCTGACGCGCGCCGGGCACGCCCATGAACCCCGGCAAGCCCGAAGGTGGCCGTTTGGCGCTCGGCGGTGCACGGCCATGGCGCTTGGCGCGGCGTGCGGCTTCGTCTACGAGGTCGGCGTGGGAGGCGCGGACGAGGCTGACCGCAAGATGGCGCCGAAGGAGGTTGGGATGGAGGTCTTTGTGGTACTCGGCGTGCGGTGGGTGGTCTGCGAGATTGGAGAAGGGAGCGGCGGTGGCAAAGCTCGGCAGTGGCATCCATGGCGGCGCCGCGAGAGAGAGAGAGAGCGGCCGAGCAAGCGGGAGAAAGAGAAAGCCAGAGAGCTGGAGCGAGCACTTGGTCTCCAAATTGATCACGAGAGTGAGGTGGCGATCAAGAAGGCGCTCGACGAGGACACGCGGTGCACGGCGGTGAGCAGGCAAACAAACATGTAAGTGGCGACTACGGTTGTTTTTCCATGTAGTGTACTAGTTCATCTTCCTCTCTTCTTCTTCAAAAATCTCTCAAAAATTGAATAGAAGTTGAAAATCTCCAAGAACAAAAGTTTCTCAAAATAAAAAGATCTACACTTTTGCTTTTGGGCTCATCGCCAAATTCTCAATAATTTTGAAAATAGATTTCGAACTTATAATTTGAATTTAGAGTTAAAATATAATTATTTAGGGATAAAACTTTAATCAAACATTACATCCATCAAAAACCATTTCAATGCTCAAGCATCACACCAGTCCATAGAATCATAATTGAAAAAAAAAAAAACTTCTATTTATATAAAAACAATCATTTAATAAATCACCCAAAAATTTTGAATTAACAACTTGTATTCTAATACAATCAAAACAGTACCAATTACATGATATATATATAAAAAGAAATGCATTATACCATGATGATTGATAATTATGCATGATGATGATATGATCACAATTTTAATTACACATTAACATCTAGGATGTTACAATCATTCCCTTAAGGAAATTTCGTTCCGAGATTTGAGAGACAAAACCCGTGGGACAAGTAGCGGGTAAGGAAAAAGTATCAACACAATGACTTGGAAGGAGTTTATAAACTAACAAGGATTGATTCAAAGGTTGCAAACCGAAATGAAAAGATGGTTACAACGACAAGGTATTTTGAAAAATTCATATAGGGCATGAACATGAATTTTATCAAATAAGTTCAAAACGAAAGAGAGCACATGAGTCGTGGGACTAAAATGGATCATGACCATAGACCTCGATACTGCGCGCCAGCGAGAAACTTCGTGTGGCCGGAGGCGCACAAGAGACCCTAGGTTCCGTCGCGGCACTGTGGTCACGGATCATGGCCACCATAATAGGGCATGACTGCAGTAACTCTCATGTCACAACATCGATATTATAACCAAGCGTGGACATGGTTATAATAATAAGGAATTTAGGGAGATCGAAATTCCCTAAACAACGTTCGAAGAGCAAAAGTACTGTGATGGTGGACTATAAGGGATCATGACCATGGATCATGATAGTAGCAAGCGCCCAGTTGTAGCACCATATGGCTGCAGTCCATAGGTAACCCCAGGTTTCAAAGCTTTTATCTAGGTCACAGATCCTATTACCTATATAGGACACAATCACAGTGACTTCGCATTATCAAATGCTATCAAGAGAGTAACATGTGTCGAGTTAGGAGGAATCAACGAAGAACACATGTATAGCAAAAGAGTCAAGGATCAGTTCCAGGTTTTAAATTTTTAGTTAGTGGCATATAGATATCAAGGTGCATCCGAGAATTCCCAAAGATGGGGAACCGATGGAGTGCGCGGTGATACTGAGAAAATGTCATTATCAAAACTTGGTCTAGGACGAAATTTAGGATAAACAACTATGAAGAAGAATAGTTGTCCGATTGATAGGAGGAAGTCGCAACATTTTATGGATGATATGATGCATGCTCGTACTATTCGTCTTCACAACGTTAGTCAGGACATAAGTTAGATATATATAGGGCAATACTTTATACATTATCTTCTCTGATGATCTTAGCAGAATGGTGAAATGGCTCTTAGTAGAACTTTGTCGACGATATTCGACTCTTTAGTTGTTCTTCACAAGAAGAGATAAAAACTTCTCGAAGCCTTTTATTTGATCCATCAAGACATCTTCTCAAAGCCTTCCAGCAAGCATAAGGAAAGATAGGAGATTATTTTTAATTTGTTACCCTCAAAAACTTTTAGATTATAAAATTATTTTGAAGTTTTCAAAAGTAATGTTGTAGCTGATCCAAAGTATGAGCTCGATACCATTACGTGAGGAGAACCTCCTAATTACTTTGGGTCCACCGCACCTGTCATTTTCCCAAAGACCCTCGACAGCAGTATAAATGCACCCAATAACTCAAGAAGCACATCGGGTGTCATCGGGAACCCGATTACACCTCATACCGGGATCAACAAAGGAGTAGCTACAAAGCATTACAACATTTGTTACAAAAATATAGATCGGTGTCTTGCGGAAAAATAATAACATTAATTTTATAAAATGTGAATAAGTTACATTTGAGTAAACTTAACTTAATTGCGGAAGCCGGGTAGAACTAGAAGACAAACCGGATCATGTCGTGCCCATCGACATAACCTTGGTTAAACAAAGACGAGTCAAGTACACGCAAGAGGGGTTAACAAGCCCCGAGTACGGAGTACTCAACAAGACTTAACCGACAATAAAGAGGAGAAGACTCAGAAATGCGGGCTTTAAGAATCAAGGTAAGGTCTTAGCAAGAATCAAGGACTCTTTTTGCGAGAAAAGCTTACTAATAGTGAATCCTTACTTTCAATATTTTAGCCCAATTTAGTAGCTCACATACTCTAGGTGATCCTACACTAGAGCAAACATTTCTTTCATAAGCCAACTTTCTTTCTTCAAAACCATGTTCCATCATTTACTACGATGAATGGGTAGAAGAACAGTCTCCATAACCGAAGCAACGGCGATTCATGAACCGATTAACCCAAAATTGGGAGTTCTTTCCACACGACATATGTAACACTTAAGCTTGCATATATCAACCATTTCTCAGATCGTCCAAAACGGAACCGCATCCTACGCCACCCGAGCCGCGACCCCACCACCGCACCAAAATTCAAGTAGGGCGGGTACACGATACTCCCGCCATCTCTCCACTCCCCGGTCTTGCGGTTTATGCGTTTCGATTTGACTCCCGAGATCCGGCTTACGGAGTATGTGGCCAAAACTAGTTTCGTCGACACAGGGGGATGGCGCGGTTAGGCGTGCCATTGACCAAAAGGCCTCAGCGCAACTTGCGTTCAAAAGTCGAACTTGCAAGCCAAACAACGGACGGTCCTTAGGCGATCAACACGGGACAAGCACGGCCTAGGAAGTCCCGCCGCTTTTCAACCTACGTCCCGTCAATCTCAAATTCATCGCTACTTCTCTTTCTTTTCGAAAAAAGGTACCATCTTCTTAAATAAAATATTTTGCTGAAAAAGCTTAACTAATTAAGCGAGGGCTAAGCATCACTAAGCATTTTCGAAATAAAACAAGGTTAACAAGGGTGGTATTGCAATAATCAAGGATGATATTGCGGCAATTAGGTTATCAATCAACTCCCTAATTACTTAATGCAACATATCATAAACATAAGTGATATAAAGCTTTTAAAACATCAAGGAAGGGTTTAATGTAACCGGGCTTGCCCGTTGACGAGATAATCCGGCTACGGCTCACTACCACGATATCGAAACCAACTCCCACCGGATAATGAACCTCCTCGGGGATTTGCTCAACTTTAACAATCTCGTTCGCGTTCTCTACACGAAATAATGTATGCTTCAACATGATAGAATTTAAATATGATGCTCAAATGATGCATAAAATGATAAACAACTTGAGTACAACTTTCCTTCACGATAAAGTTGCAACCCAACAAAACAACTTGTTGAACTACTCCACAAGATATCATCACCATTGCCTAAGGAGTTCTCAAGGACCATTTGATTGTGGTATGATCCAAGATTCACAAAACAATCCCAAGATCACACAAAACCTAAGTCACTATATACTAAACAAACCATTTAAACACGAGGAAATAATAGAGCATAAAATAGTAAAGAAATAATCTTTGTCAAAATAATCTCAAACTTTTTGTACAGCTAGATCATGACATAAAATAGCACCTAATCAATTTTCATGATTTTTTAATAAATATTTTATTTTTTAAAAATCATGGAATATGCATTTTTCAATTAAAAATGTATTTTTAAATCATGCAAGAACTATTCAAAACTCAAGTTTCAAATTTTTCATGGATACACATACTCATAAGAAGGCTACACAAAAAGTTTCAGAATTTTGAAAGCTAAATTTGAATTTCTATGAAATTCATAAAATCAGGCACTATTCATCATAAAGGAAATTGATAAAACATATAAATAAAGAAAAAGAGCACTTGGGCTGAATCTGGCTTGGCCCAATATGAACAGTGAGCAGGCTGGCCCAATTCGGCCTATGAAGACTTTGACTTGGCAACTTTGCAAATGAGCCCCCAAACTTTTATGAAACTGCAGTTAAATATAAAACACTATTCATATGAGTTAAGAAAATTACATCAGGAATCCTCGAAAAACTTCTATTTGAATCTGGGTCCTCCTTCTTCAACCTCATGTACACAGAGCAGGGGATCGAGGATCGAAGACGGCGTCGGCCTGGAGAGGGAGTGGACTGGCCCGGACGGCGGCTCCGACGACGACGGAGGAGCGCTACGGCCGCGCCGGCACGCCCGCGGAACCCCGCGGCACAGCGAGAGGTGGCCGTTTGGCGCTCGGCGGTGCACAGCCATGGCGCAGGCGCGAACGTGCAGCTCGGCTGCGAGGTCGGTGTGGGAGGCGCGGACGTGGACGAGGCTGACCGCAAGATGGCGCGAAGGAGGTTGGGATGGAGGTGCTGTGGTACTCGGCTGTGCAGTGGGTGGCTGCGAGGATGGAGAAGGGAGCGGCGGTGGCAAAGCTCGGCAGTGGCGTCCATGGCGAGCGCATGAGAGAGAGAGCGAGACCGAGCAAGCAGGAGAAAGAGAAAGCCAGAGAGCTGGAGCGAGCACTTGTCTCCAAAATTGATCACGAGAGTGAGGTGGCGATCAAGAAGGCGCTCGACGAGGACACGCGGTGCACGGCGGTGAGCAGGCAAACAAACACGTAAGTGGCAGCTACGGTTGTTTTTCCATGTAGTGTACTAGTTCATCTTCCTCTCTTCTTTTTTCAAAAATCTCTCAAAAATTGAATAGAAGTTGAAAATCTCCAAGAACAAAAGTTTCTCAAAATAAAAAGATCTACACTTTTGCTTTTGGGCTCATCGCCAAATTCTCAATAATTTTGAAAATAGATTTCCGAACTTATAATTTGAATTTAGAGTTAAAAATATAATTATTTAGGGATAAAACTTTTAATCAAACATTACATCCATCAAAAACCATTTCAATGCTCAAGCATCACACGAGTCCATAGAATCATAATTTAAAAAAAAAAACTTCTATTTATATAAAAACAATCATTTAATAAATCACCCAAAAATTTTGAATTAACAACTTGTATTCTAATACAATCAAAACAGGTACCAATTACATGATATATATATATATAAAAGAAATGCATTATACCATGATGATTGATATGCATGATGATGACATGATCACAATTTTAATTACACATTAACATCTGGGATGTTACACGGGCGAAATAGAATAACTTCATTTTTAAATTTTATTGCATAATTTATTTTATTAAGTGTGCCACATATCATCCCAAGTGTTAATTGAATAAAATTTAGCTTTCGACATCACATACTTCCTACGGGATGGTATTAGAAGTCGTTTAGGGACAAATGACACGGTCTCCAAAACATAACTTTGATCTCTTATTATTATAAAAATATTTATGGAGATGTGATATATGTATACTTTTATCAAAGTATTTTTGAAGACAAATCTACTCATGTAACTTTTACATTATTGATGATTTATATTCACGATGTTTGACCTAAAACCTTGTCCAAAACGACTTCTAATACCATCCGGGAGGGAGTATTTTTATTCTTTTTATCCTTTAATTTAATTTAACATTTCCATTTTAATTTGTTTGGGGTGCGCCAGGGCCCAAGCAATAGTGCAACACTAGGGCGACACACAAGAATCTTGATTAGCTATCATTTTAGATTCTCCCCCACAAAAAATAAATTTAATATCATTATGGGCACGTGTCCCACATATCGATATTAAACTGATAAGAACAGATACTACACTTGATCTTAGCCAAAAGGCCGAGAAAGGTATGAGTTGCCTTGGAGGCCATGTCCTTTCTTTTGTACACGCCTCACCAGGTTTATGCCTGTCACCTTGCGATGTGGTACTATTCCTAAGCTGAATAGGTGGTGTTAATCACGATTTGAGGTCATAATCCTTATGATGGGCTTGATGGTCCTCGGCCTTCTCTGGCTGTTCGATGGGCCTAAATCCTGAAACTCAGGATTCCAGGGAGAAAGATAATTAACCAAGCAAGCAACCGAATAAGAAACGGTGTTACGCTGTGTTAATCACGATTTGAGGTCACTTGTTCGGTTGCTTGTTTGGTTGATTGTTTTTTAATGTAATTGCAGCCTTGCAGGAATTATGTATTTCAATTAAGATAGAAAAACAGGTTTTATATACATAGCAAAAGGGGGCACAGCCCCATTAGAATTACGGAATGTGTGTCAGCCGAAGCTTGTACGGAAGTCAACTTGAGATTTCAACTACGATCGTACATGCGTTCGGTTGCACAAAAGTTCTCAAGTGACGCCAAATGAAATACGCTTCGCCCTTTCGATGCTGAATGCAGGGATTGAGGATTTAGTAGATTCGGTCATGATGTTTTTAATTCTGAAATTCAGACCACGCTAAGCAATTCGCAGCATGAAAAGAAATGCTAACGAATGCTAGGATTCATTTACATGTACCAACTAGCAACGCTTCAGATAACAGAAATTTTGAATCTAGAATTTACAAATATGTACAGGGTTGTCATACACAGGGGGGGAAGACTACAGAAGCTATATACAAAGTCTCGGTATTTTAAAAGTTGATGACATGAACAACGACGCATCGGTCGCAGGATTTGGCCATTCTCTTCGGCAGGGTGACGGTCAAAGCTGACATGCTCTTGCAGTGTCAACTGTCGAATTGACGGGATCGCTGTTGCCTGACCGAATCTGCTTCAACCACGGAGCACCAGGGGATGCCCTATCCGCCGGTGCCGGTGCCGAAAGGAGGGATGGCAACGCCAAGGCTTCACGAGGCGACTTCGCAGATGTCTCCGCGGCACAGAGAGGGCACACCCTGCAGTAAGCAGCGTTGTGAGGTGGGGGATCCCTAATGCTTCCTGTGCATTGCTTGACAGTATTCCAATGCATATCAGAACTAAACAAACCATGATGGATACCTGTGTATTTCTTTCAGCCATTTGTCAACACATTGCAGGTGGAACTCGTGCTTGCAAGGAAGAGTTCTTATCTGGTCTCCGTCCTCATATTCAGTTAGGCAGATATGGCACCTGATGAGAAAAAACAATGACATGTTAGGTTTCAGCATCAGAAACCGCAAAGGAATGATGCTAGTAAAAAAGTAAAAAATGGTCCTAGGCTGCAGGCATCTACACTGCAAGGTGGTCGCAGCTGTTGTGATACTAAAAATACAATAAAATATCATAACTTTGCAAGGCTATTTGATAGCCCAAAGGTTATAGGGTACACATAACAGGTTGACAGTAAAACCAACATTAGATGTCTAACTGATCACAATTGTGGAAGGGAAAAAAACTGATGCCCATTGAGGCGAGAGGGATATGTTTTCCTTTCCAGGCAACTCTCATAGTTATACTAAAGAATGTATGATGCAAAACTTTATCAGTCAGCGGCATGATCTGTTTTCTTTTGCAAAACTTATATATCTTAGGAAATTTAGAGAGAGATTAGAATGGTTAGAAGCTCACTGTTCCATATCATCACTGCATTGGGGTGTCTCAAGCTTTTTGTAGCTCTTACATGGCAACGAATTAACCACAGATTCAGGAGCCTGAACAGAGACCATGGAAAGTGAAAGTGATGCAGGTTGACGGTGAATTTCATCCAACACCTGAAAAGAATTGGTAGGCCATTATTACATACCTCGAGTAAACTAGTAATATACTAAAAAAAATGCGACAACAGCAATGGAGTTCATAGTTAACACACTGCCAACAATTTCCTCTGAATTTCTATATCTAATGTACAACTTTACTTTAAAATGGTCTATCTGCTGTGCTTCAAACATGCCTGAACCATCACATGATTGTCTGCAAACTTTATTGATGTCCATTGGCGTCACAAAATTTTCAGCAGTCACAAAGCACCGAAGTGTTTTTTTTTTTTTTGGGGATTTTTTTTTTTTTTTTTTTTTGGGGTGGGGGTGGGGGGGGTTGAAAATTATGCAATTTCAAAGGTACAGCAGAAATGATTAACACCAAGTGAAATAGGGCAAAAATAAATTATCACATTATATTATTAAAGTCTGGAACTGGAGTTCAATCCTAAAAGTAAAAGTTGATAGAACACATATGTAAATGACATAAAATCAGTGAAAAGATTCTGTCCATGTATTCTCTCACTTATTATGTCATCATCATATAGAATGTTAATGCTGATGATAATCAAATTTACACGAAGGAAAGGATACCTCAAATAACGCCTCAGTTAACATGACGATTCTTGATATACTTGCTCGGGCACTAGATTCTTCGGCAATCAAGAAAGAATCACAGGTGCATCGGCCAATTGGATGAATTCCCAAAGGACATGCTGCAGTGCTTTGTTCATTATCAAAAATAGCACGGCGATGCTCCCTAATCTGTAACAAAGAAGAATAAGGTGTGACCATGAGATGGATCAGCAAAAGCCATAACAGGAAAAAAAAAAATAAATATACAACAAAGCAGGCATTACAATTACCGGGATCTTGAATACTGGCTTACTCTGATTGAACCATGTCGCCTGCGATGAAAATATCTTGATTCCCCCAACTCTTCAAAAATGTCATCACCAAGGTCTAGCCATGTACTGTAAAATCCGAGGTCATCAGCATCAGATTCTGGATAACCTCTTGAGCCGCGCCTGGAAAATGCATCCCATAGAATCCTTCTGTGACTCCTCCTTGTTTCACTGCTGCTAGAATCTCTAGAGCGTCCTAGACCGTCACTGGAGAAAATGCTCATCATGTCATCATGTAATATACTCCCTCCAGTCTCACCATGTGCCCCCCTGAATATAGGGACATCTGCTCTGGTAGGGATTGGATCTGGCATTGGTTCCACAGTTGCAGATGATGCAGTGGAAGAGTTAGGAAACGTAGATGTTGAGCTAGATTGAGATACATCTGATCTTTCGTCACTTGTCATGACAGTTGTAGATGAGGTCCCTTGCGGAGATATCTCTCCTTCTAAGTCAGACATGATCCTTTCAGACATCATCAACGAGGGGTCCCAACCAGATTCAGAAGTTGAGCCACCAATTTCATTAGCGGTGACTGTGCTAGGAACATTTTCCAGCTCTGGTCCTATAAAACTTATTCCTTCTCCTGATACATCACTATTAACAGCTTCATTACTGAAACTTCCCTAACCATGACAGCTTTCCTAGATGAGCTTTCAAGGCCACTTGTTTCAGCGTTTTTCAGTCCCCAGGCCATCTTCCTTGTTCTCATGACAATTGAGGTGATTGAATCTGAGATGATGGCTTATGGTGCTTGAAGACGAATGCAGCCTTGGATTTGTCTCACTGGAAATCTGGAGATCCTTAGCAGCTAGAGAAGCCTGAAAGTTAAGGGCACTCACTGGTCGCCCTGACTGTCGAGATTGTACCTGCATACAATACCTTCCTGACATCAGATACCAGCATAGATACAATACATGTGGACTAAAGGCAGTCTATATCACTAACAGAAAAATATCAAACAGAAAAACGCTTGTAAAACACACACACACACACACACACAATGTTCCAGATTCCACAAATCTGCTTTAGTTTGTCATTTGGAGGCCCAGACAGACTCTTTAATGTGCACAGACTAACTATGGGAGCCATCCACTCTTCATTCATGTGCATTATGGAAAGGCGCATGATAAGACCAGATGGAATAATTCATGCTTTGCAAGTCGCAGATATATGTAATGAAGGTTGTAGGACCGCAAAAAGTTTCAGAGCATTAGCAACTGCTCCAGCAGACTAATCATATAATCGAACAAAGCAATACTAGCAGCTCAAAGCACCAAAAGCTAAGTCAAGTTCCTGCTTCGCCCTCCATACATCTACACAAAACCACGCTCTTCAATCTCACAACCTAGGGGCGGAGGGCGTCCGAAACTCAGGAGGACCATCGATCGATTCACCGCGGAGAATCCGCACCTCACCAGAGACTAATCCGTGGCCGAGGCCAGGACTCCGGCCCGTGGACCGCGGTGCCGGAGCTACTGCCGGCGCTCTCCGGCATCCAGGGATGCCAGACGAAGACGCGGCGCGGGTACCGGGACTAGTACCTCGATGGCGTGCGAGGAGGAGGGCCCGGCCGCGGTGAAGCTCCCGCCGCCGTGCTCGGCGGCGGACGAGGAGGATCCGGCCCCGAAGCACCCGCCGAGGCTGAGGCGCGCCCGGCGTCGGGACGGTGCGTCCGCGCGGCTGCTCCCGGCGCCCATCTCGCTCGCCGGCTTTCGAGCTTTTCCCCCCCTCCCTTGTCCGAGTGGGAAGAGGAGCGGATGAGAGAAGGAAATGACGAGGAAATCGCTTGGAAGTGCCGTGCCGTTCGCTTTATATTTTTGGTTCGCTTTTGGTTTCGAAAAAGATTTATTATTAGTGCACGTTATTTATTATCGCTAGATTAATTGCCTTGTGGACAATAATGTCCTCTAGAAGTGGTTTATCGTCGTCTCAAGCAAAGTTGACCTTCACGCCATCTGCGCCAGGAAAAAATGGCACCGAGACAAAAGTACAAGTGCAAACTCTGCCTTGTTCGCTACCAGAATATAACATACCTACTCCCTCTTACAAAATACAGAAGGTGTTTTTTCACAAACACGCTTCTCAGAGACAAATAAAAAGCAGAAGGGAGTATAGCAATAAAAAAATGCAACTACCACTAATTTTCACTGTATCGTCTTGGGATTGTCTACACCGAGCCGCCTAGGTGAATATTCATAGACATAGCCAACGATTTTGATGGGGAACGTACAAAATGTGATAAATAATTATATGTTTCAACAACTTATGAAAAAAATTTACACTATTTAAAGAACCATTTGAATAAAATCATTATTTATATATTTCCACTGTCTAACTAATTCTATATATTTGCGAGAAACCGGAACAAAGTATGGCAAAATTTGGAAATCTCATTGAAGAAGCTATTGGATCATGATGCAATTTTTTTCCACCAAAATCTTTATATTATTTCTATTATTAGGACGGAAGGATAAAGAGTTTCTTGTAGTTGCTGCAAATAGCATGCATGGAAAGTTTTTTTTGCTCACCACAATTTCAGTTCTCATCAACTTATGCTGGATTTAAAGTTGGCTTTACAGTTGTACTAGAGTTACGGTGATTACTTTGATTTAGTTTATAGGCAAAACTGAAGCAACTTTTTTTTAGAATCATTAAGAGAAAGCATTTGTTTTACATGGGTGGTTTACAAGATTTTCAATAACAACAGACACCCATCTCATCCTGCACTACTCTACTACCGCGCAAAAGTAGACAACCTAGGTGCTTGGCACCCACCTAGACCCACAACTCCACTTGATGCTTGATAAGTGCCTTGATCGCATGGACGTCGGTGGCCGCTCCCCCGAAACACCTGACGTTCCTCTCCTTCTAAATCTCCCAGGCAATGAGAGCGAAGAGGGGTCTGCACCTTTCCTTTCATTGGTGTTCTTAATCTCCAGTCACACCACCAGTTGAAGATGTCGCCTGTCGGTGGCTCATGTAGGTATTCACCCTAATTTTACATCACGTTTAATCTGAGTGTGGAACTCCTCTAAACACACTTTTTTTTTTTATAAGCTCACTAAATTCAAATGCAGGAACGAGGTGGTTTTCAGTATTGCCCGCCTCAAGGTGTCGTGCTTAGAAGAGATCAAGAGCTGGAGTTGTTACATCCCTCACAAGAAAGAAGCCTTAGCCAGTCAATGGAGCAACTTATTGAATATGTAATTTACAATCTCTCGCCCCTTTGATGTAATCCTATAAACTAAGGCCATGCCTTCCACCCACCGGCTTAGCCCGACATTAGGTGGGTCCCGTCCTCCCCGAAGTTGACCGTAAAAAATTCAAATGCAGGTGGAAGGAATTTCACCGGACCAGATGCAGCGAAAAATGCTGTATTTTCGTAGATCCTTTCACCTACATTCCGTCATGGTTCACTTTTGGAAGCACGCCTGTTATTAGCCACAGTAAAAGAGGATCATGTGAAGCATGAATCATTTAGCTTTCGCGGCAGCAGGATGCGTGTCATGTACACCCATGCATCCACTCGCTAAAGACCTAAGGGCAACAGCGTAGGTCGTAACCACACCGTTTCGGCGTTTCATGCGTGCAAGCAAGATGAATTTTCTGCATGGGCATACCAAGCTTGTTTTATTATATATATACAAGATAAGACAAGACCGGATCCGGATTGGTCATCAGATGATTCTCTATTTTCTTTTCCCATGCAACTAACTGCATTTCTCTGTTCTTTCTTGCCAGTTCAGAGCACCGGAACAGTCGGTTAGGTTGCTACGGCCTTTTAATAAAGACCAACTAGTAAGTCAGTTCAGTGCACCAAACTGCATGCCGAAACCGCTGATTGGCCGGCCGACATTGCCTAGGCCAGCAATCTTGTACTCCTGTCCAGGTGAAACACCACCTTTTATATGTGCAAAACAATGAAAAAGTAAATATTTCATCCATCCTGTGCACACGAATCTTGATGGCCTTTTTCCCAGCTTGCATTGTAGATAGATTTTTGTAGCCAGCACCGGATCTGTTTGTGTACTTGTGATGATTCAGAAAAGTTTTCTGAAAGTCATGCAGTACCCCAGGCCTTTCATGATTCGGTGTACCAGCAGCAGCTCCTCTTTTGGCCGCAGTTCATGCGTCGTGGTGTGATATGATTCCCTTTCTGAAAGGACATGTGGTGTTATGATCCATTCAGCTTTGCACATGAGAAGTTGGTCTGAATGAATCATGGTTCGTCAGTTAGGATTTGGACAACACCGCGAAAAGAGTTATATCTCCGTTTGAGAGGCATGGGGTCAGGCTCAGGCACAACACAAAGCCATGGCAGACAGACAGGACGGGGCCTGCATAATAACCCTGAAGCAGTTCGTCAGTTAGGTAATCGCAGAGAAATTGCTGTCATGAACAAACTGTCCTTCCGTTGGAGTTGGACTCTGCAGAATGCAGTGCTGGAGTACTTCACATTAAACACAACGTGCTGTTAGGCCAAACTCTGAAAACCTCATGAGTGAGTTTCAGAAAATGTGCAGAGAAGGGAGACTGCTGCTGCATCCAAATTTCAAATATGAACGACAGACAACAGGCAGGGATAGGGAAGTCATGCAACATCTGAAGTTGGGAAGAAATGAACATCACAACAAACCGGAAAAAGTGCCTATTTTTCTCCTCTCTCATGTCTCTCTCTACTCTCTACCAAGCACCAGAATATTCATGCTTATGAAACACTTGTAGTAATGTCCCCAAACAGCCAATTTGTTTGTTGTCTGACTAAGGATTTCTTTGAAGGAAATAAAGACGGCGACAAGGCTGCTACGAAACCGACAGGTCCAGCAGGCAGCCGAATGGACGGGATAACCAACGCCTTATAAATTATATATAATCTCGCCCTTAAGAGCGGAACTGATTGCAGGAAGTTGAGTTATGGGCATGGAGTACCTGACTATTTATAAACATGAAATAAAACAAGACAAATGGAAACAAACAAGCAAATGCAGGGGTTATGGAATGGGTCGGTACGCTTTGCCCATCAGAGACGCCGAGGATAATATGCTTCGTGTCCAGTGTCTGGTAGCGGCCACTAATTTGGCAGTCGATACTGACCATTCCAGCTTCCAACACTGCTCAGATTTTATTTCTTTCATTCATGGAGCCAAAAATGCAGCACAGTACAGTGTTCTTTTGAGATGACAGTAGAGGTCTCAAGCTTGCAAACAATTCAGATAGACATTCGATCTTCTTCTTCTTCTTTTTTGAAACCAACATTCGATCTTCTTGTCTATGTATAATATTCAAATTAAAACAATCATGTCTCTTTTAGCGGAACCTAGTGTAGTTGCTGGGCTGGGCGAAGTGGTGGACGGGCTGGAAAACTGTGGGGGTTGTTTACATTGCTTTGGGCTGTGGCCCAATAATAAGCAATGAGCCCAAAAGACCATATCCCCTTCGGCTCTCAGCGTTCGAAGTCCCTTCTCCTCCACGGCGCCGTCCAGGACGCTCTCGGCGGCCGCCATTGCTCGCCAGTAGGTTAAGGGGTTACCGATCGCCGGGAGCTGGGGGCGGCCGCCCCACCACGCCTACAGGTTGGGTCCGGGTCCGCCCCTTCTCTCCCTGGCGCCGCGCCAGCGGCGAGGAAGGAACTTGCGCCCCTTTCTCCACCTGGCGCTACTCTGTACTGGCTGGCGCAGGGACGGGGGCGGGATCCGTCGATTTCTTCCTCACCTGGTAAGGAGCCTAATCTCGCTCGGCTGTTTGGGTGGATGGCGTGTCCTGTTCCGCGGGTCTAGTGCGATCAGGAAGCTGCGTTGCATTAGATGCTATCAAATTCTGGTTTGCCTGGAAAGTGAAAACGGATCTATTAGGTTGTCGAACTGGGAAGGTGAACGCACTACTACCCTTTCACCACTTCTATGCAGGTGATACATAGGTTAAAAACTTCGATTCTGTATGCCCATTTCTACTATGTATTCTGTTTCGGAAGAAAACATGGCTAGTGGTTAGGGACTAAACATTCCATTTTCAGGATAATGTCGAAATGGGACTTGTTTCCCTGAAAATTGAAATCCGAGGGAGACCAGACCACACCACACCACACTGTGACACCGTACAGGGGGTGTGAGTGGTGAAAGCACAATCTCTTAATCCCCTAAACCATAAGTTTGCCACTAGTATCAGCAGCTGTATCCTTTGGCTAGCTTGTACTGTGAAAAGCATCAACACATCATCACTCACTGGGCATCTTTTTATCTATTTCCCTAATATACTTTCTTTGTCCGGTCACTTCACCTAACAACTCGTATATATGAAAGATAAGCTGCAGTTTTGATCTAGCTTTGTTGAGATAATCTGTGCCGTAAGAGGAACCTGCAATTCCTGATAGTATTTTTTCTTGAAAAAAAAAATCAGATATAGATAATGGATGTATGAATCTTACAACTTGTACTGTTACTTTCTGCCATTTCAGATCTGAGGGGTTAGTCAGTTGATATTAAAACGTCTGTGCTTTGGACTGGATTTGGATTAATCAAGGGGTGAACTGGGCTGGATTAGATTTGGATTAATCAAGGGTTCCTTTTCCACCATTTTGGATCATCATGGAAGCAATAGAAGATGAAGCACCAGATGAGGTAATGAAACGTAACATATTGGAGTGACCAAATGATATTTCGTAGTATGGTAATATATATAACTTTAGTTCTCAACTCTTTTGTACAATAGATGGTTGATAAAGCTGGGCAAACTTTGTCCGTTCCTGAAGTTGGGATGGTTTTCAAATCAGAGGACCAAGCTTATGAGATGTACAATACCTATGCCGGTAAGGTTGGGTTCAGTGTTAGAAAGAGCTGTACAAAGCGCCCGAATGGATGGTTCTCTTTCTCAGAAATATATAGTTTGCAGTAACCAAGGATATCAAAGAAGTGAGTCATCACAGGGCACTAAAAGAACAGGTTGCAATGCCAGTATTCATCGAGAAACTGAGTCATCACAGGACGCTAAAAGAACAGGTTGCAATGCCCGTGTTCAGTTTAGTGTCAACAGGGGGGGGGACATGGAGAGTACAAAAGGTTGTACTTGATCATAATCATGATCTTGCTAGTCCAAATAAGTCTCACAAACTGAGGTCCCAACGACGTGTTATAGAAGCGGACAAGAGACTAATTGGTCGATACGGGAAGCCGGGATGAAACCAGCTCAGGTGTATGAGTTCATGAAGGAGTTTTATGGAGGATCCGACAAAGTGCCATTCCCAAGGTTGGGTTCCAATAATGAGATTGGTTTCCAGCGCAAGAAGTACTTAGAACCCAATGATGCGCAAACACTGTTAGAGTACTTGAAGAATAAACAGATAGAGGACCCTACCTTTTTTTATGCCGTTCAAGTAGATGAGGTAGATGGTCAAATAGCTAATTTCTTTTGGGCAGATAGTCAGTCTATTATGGATTACGCTTGCTTTGGTGATGCTGTGTCATTTGACACCACATTTCAGACTAATAAGCTTGAAATGCCCTTTGCTCCACTAATTGGAACCAACCATCACATGCAGATAATAATTTTTGGGGCTGCACTAATATTCAATGAGAGTGTTGAGTCATTTGTTTGGCTCTTTGAAACCTTTCTAACAGCTATGTCAGGCAAGCATCCGAGCACAATTTTCACTGATCAGAATGTGACCATGGCAGGAGCAATAGCTTATGTATTCAAACACAAGCCATCGGCTTTGTTTGTGGCACATCTGTCTTAATGCTACTAAACATCTCGAGCATGTAATTCAGAAGCATCCTGAGAAGTTTCTACTTGATTTTAAAAGATGTGTGTACGAAGATAGATCAGAGACTTTGTTCATCAAGACATGGCATGATTTGGTGACTGAATATAACCTCGAGGACAACCAATGGATGACAGACCTTTATAATTCGAGGAAAAAAGTGGGCTGCTGTGTACAACAACTCTTTTACAGCTGATATGACCTTGAGCCAAAGGAGCGAAGGCATGAAAAATATATTCAAGAAAAAAATTCGTAGGAAACTCTTTTTCGGAATTCCTTGTGGAATATGAGAAGGTTTCTGCTAGTCTTCGTGAAAATGAGTTAGTTGCGGATTTTAATTCACGTCGAAAGAACCCAGTTATTTACATCCCAAATCTACCTCTGTTGAAGACCGCGGCAGAATCATACACAATGAGGGTGTATTCAGAGTTTGAGGAAGAATTTAAACTACAATTTGCATTCTCTTGTAAACTGTTACAAAGTGATGGGTCCAACTTGACATATATGGTTATGGATATGCAATCTGTTCATGGAGCAACGGTTGTATTCAACAATGAAAATATGGCCATTACATGTTCTTGCAGGAAGTATCAATCCATAGGTACGTAAACACATTTTAAATTACAATGTAGTTTCTAATACAATATGATGAAAAAAAATTGTCATCCTTATCTTTTAGGTATATTGTGCACCCATGCTCTCAAAGTCTTCAATGCGAATGATGTTTTCATTTTACCATCACAATACATTCTGAACAGATGGACAAAATATGCAAAAAGAGGATTTTATATTGAGGAAGAAGGAACTGAGAACGAAGATTTGAAAATGCGTGCTGCACGTATCTCACTAAAGGCGGCAACCATCGCATTGAAGTGTTCACTGTCAAAAGATCTTCTTGATTATTTGGAGAAAGCCATAGATAAGCTGGACTTGGAAGCAGATAATTCTCTAAGCAAGATGCCAGAATAATCCAATGAGGGTCCGGCTTTAGTAGCCTGGCTGTAGTAATGTCTCCAGGAAGCACAAATCAGTGAGATGATACAAATGTCTCTGGCTATTTAGTATCTTTTTAGCTCCATGTACAAATGTGATTACCGAACCATCTTAATAGACGCTAAAGAACCATTTCTGTTATCAAAGAAACATTCAAAATTTCAAAGTAACCAGAGAGAAAAATCATCTCTTTTTTAACACAACCATCACATTCCAGATTTCAAAACATCCCACATTTGTACACCATGTCCCTGAATTAACCTTAATTATCTGAAATCATGATATGCACCAATTTTCAGAATGTCCTGATAGTTCATTTAGTGAAATGGATCATGCTTCCTGGGACAGCCCTGGAGCACATCACCTTGCCCCCATGACAAGGAACTGGGTTGTCATGAACAAAGCTCCGTCTCCTCTCATGCATAGTTACATTTTTTAAAATATTCCTTTCTCAAGTCGATTCTTCTCAAATTGTTGCTGCATATCTTTTTGAGAAAATTGGATAACTCTAGCTGACTATTAAGAGTAAAACATATATTTTTCGTTACAGTAACATAGACTTTAGCATGCTGGTTTGCTGAACATGCGCATGTGCACAGATAGCCTGTAAGAGCTCACTTGATGCTTGTAATAGTAGAATGGGTGCATATGCAGACGTTTGTTACTACATTTTTTTTTTCCCATTAGTAGTGAATGGTTTTGTCCACCTTAACTAAGTTGTTTTCTGGATTGATGTTTCTGGAAACTAATGCTGTGATCAATTTTGACCCAGTAGGCTCTGAAACCGATAAACAACACTGCATGTGTAACTGTAAGAAACGTTTCATTATTCTCTGGTCTGCGATTGTTTGGTGTTGTCCCATATGATCTATGTGCAACAGTACGATTTTTGGATAGACAACTGCAGAAGTAATGCCACATATATGTGGATGAAATGAACCTGAATTTCTGACAAAACATTATATATTCATAGGTCTTTTTATTTTTGTTTTAGTTTCATGTGCACAGGTAGCAAGAAAGATATTGTAGGATTTCATCATAATGATCTAACTAAAGATTTCATCATGATGAAGGTATTGTAGGATTTGGTCACCACTGAAAACTTGGCAGTAGTAGTTTCTGCTATTAACGTGTACGTGACAGTGGCAGCCATGATCATTTGCTTCAAAAGGCAATGGCTGATTGTATTGATGAATAAATATCCTATTAACATGTTTTCTCTGTAGTCCTGAGTTATAGACTTACAGTGTCAAGATATCCCAACTAGCTGGCTGGTTGGCTGCGTGATGGTTGGGGTCCTGTATTCGTTGGTATGAATCAGGTATTCTTCTGTTGTTTGTAGAGCTGGCTGCGTGATGGTTGGGGTCCTGTATTCGTTGGTATGAATCAGGTATTCTTCTGTTGTTTGTAGAGCAAAAGGGTGCAGGAACCCTTGCTGAGGGCGCAAGAGCAACCATCGTGCATTGGCACTGTAGTTTCACGTTTAAAATGTGAGCATTCACATCTGCTAAATCTTCAGAGCCATTGTTGAGCTTTAGTTGGCACACAGCCACAGAATAACTGTATCCATGGCCGAATGATTTGGTTGTAAACCTTGAGGACACACTAACGTAGAATATGTTTGAACCACAATTGGCTGCAATTTACACAATTCGGTAGCCAAAAAGTACAAAGGCTCTCGCCATCTCAGATATAGCAGAAGATGAACACACAGCCGACAGCTGCCCTTATCTCAGCTTATTTCGGCTTATTTTCTCTCACAATACAATTTCCACAAATAAATACCTTGAATAAATACTTATCCTACTACACTGATACACAAGGGAAGAAAGACCTTAAATGAGTACTACTTATCTTACTACACTCGATACATAAGAAAAAAAGATACATCTACGTTGCACACAGGCACACGCGGCAACGCAGCATTTCTAGTTTCAAACAATGATGTCACAATTGTTGATTCCTAAAAGACTGTTTTAAAGTAAATCAAACCACCTCTGACACAGGGCACCTACACTTACAAAGTGACAATTTATTCTATGAAAATTCGTTTGAGTGGCTCCTGTTTTCATTCTAAGAGCAAACATAGAACAAATATACTCAGCAAAATGGTTGAAGAAATACACCTCCATACATGATACATGCATCAAAAACTGACCAAAAGATCAAATTTAGCCCTCAGTTACTGCAACACTACATATATAATAAGGTAACAAAGGTTCTTTACTTAGCATAGCAATGCTGCATGGAATCTTGAGTACACCACAGTAGTACCAATTCTCTTAACATCACCAGAATCACAATAAAAGTGCCATGGCATCACTTGCTAGCTTACATAAACACTGAGACAATGAAAACAAAATGAAGATAGCTCTTAGACCCTAGGCTTCCGACGCAGCAGCCGGCCAATCCCCACGCTCAGAAGCCGAGCTTGGTGCGGCGCCAGTGCCTGCGCTTGGCGTTGTACCTGAAACAGCACAGATCGCAGCAACTCGGTCAGCAACAGCCGAATACAAATCGGACGAGCACGAGTTCGTGCGGTCGCGGTCGTCACCTGATGGTGTTGTCGGTGCGCATGCGGATCCAGTAGGGGATGGGGCGGTTCTGGCGCATCTTCTTCGCCAGCTTCTTCTTGATCCGGAAGGTCTTGTGCGACGGCTGCGCGAACAAAGAAGCAACCCAGCAACCAGGTCAGAGGAACACCGAAATCAAGGCGGCACAGGCCATCTCCATGGGAAAAGAGGGCTAGGATGAGGCGGTTACCATCGTGGCGGCTGCGACGAAGAAGCGGCAGCGGCGGCACGAAAACCCTAGGAGCGTGAAGGGTTGAGGTGGTGGACGGCGGAGATTTATATAGCGTGGATGAAGCCAGAGGCGCGATGTTGGGCTCGGCACGTGGGCTCATGGGCTGGACCCGTCGTCGTGCGCCGAAGCGCCTAACTTGCGTCCATTAGCAGCCGAGTGCCGACTGACCGCCTCGCCCCGGCCCACTGTAGCCCGGTCACGGCCTTCTTCTTCCTTCTTCCTCGCGAGTCGCGACTCTTCTCTTCGCTCGCCCCGCCACACCGCCACACTCTTCCATGGTGGGGCGCTCTCTCTCGCTCGCTCCTCGTACCCTAGTTCGCCCTTCCCACCTTGCTCCACTCTTCTCACCTCTTGCGTTCGCAATCCCCTGCAGGATTCATCCTCGACACCAGCCGCCGCCACCGCCGCCGCTGCGCCGATGGCGTCCTCGGGCCCGTCGCTCGAAGACTGCCTCCGCCTCCTCGGCGGCGAGCGCGACGAGCAGAAGCTGGCGGGCCTGCTCGTCGCCGCCAACGTCTGCCGCGCGGGCGACGCCGACGCCGTCGCCAAGGTCTACCGCGCCGTCGGGCACCGCTTCCTCCGACGCCTCCTCAACACTGGTAAGAGACACGCCTGGAATCGCGCCTCGTGGTTGTCGGGTGAGGAGGTCAGTGGCTCAATGAGTTCTGCTTCGTGGGCGCAGGGTTGGGGAAAGTGGAGGGCGGGAAGGAGGACGAGCGAGAGGCATACCTGAGGCTCGCCGTCACCGTGCTCGCTGGGCTCGCGCGCGTCCGGAGGTTGCGGCCGACGAGGGAGTCGTTTCCACTGTACCCCTAGTCGCCGAGGTTATCACCAAATCGTAAGAAATTTGCTCTCTCTACTTCTGATGCTCCACACTCAGTACTAACGTAGCAGTACACATGTATTCTGTTTTGAATCGTTAAGAGCTGAGGCCAACGATTTTGCTATCACTAACTACTTTGGATCCTGTGCTTGTGTTGCACATTCACTTATGCTTGTAGCTACGTCGTGTGCTGCAGGACCGATCCAGCAATCACTGAAGAATGCTTCGAACTTCTGTCACTTATTGCAATAGCCTCTGAAGATGGGGCATACAAGTTTTGTGAGCCTGGTGTAATAGACATGGTCTTCCTTCAAATCTTAAGCTTCAATGATGGTATTGAATTTTCTGCTTGTGTCTTGTTGTCAATTTTGTCTCTAAACTGTGGTGTTGACACTGACGCTTGAGATGCAGATCTTAGCTGACATATTTTAAATTTGTGCATCTTGATATCTGCTTTTGTTACACTGTTTGAAATGTGGGCTTCAAAGCTTGCCTTAGTGACATCGGCTAGTATTTAGAAGTTGTGCTGTGGGTTCATGAATAGAAATTTTTGGGTCATAACTCGTGAAAAGTATTACTATTATGTTTCTTTAATTGGTGTTCAATATAATTTGGTGCTTAATTTCTTATATGATTTTCTTGATTTACTTGCCCTTAAGAGTGGAACTGATTGCAGGAAGTTGAGTTATGGGCATGGAGTACCTGACTATTTATAATATAAACATGAAATAAAACAAGACAAATGGAAACAAACAAGCAAATGCAGAGGTTATGGAATGGGTCGGTACGCTTTGCCCATCAGAGACGCCGAGGATAATATGCTTCGTGTCCAGTGTCTGGTAGCGGCCACTAATTTGGCAGTCGACACTGACCATCCCAGCTTGAACAGTGCCCAGATTTTATTTATTTCATGAAGCCAAAATGCAGCACACTACAGTGTTCTTTTGAGATGACAGTAGAGGTCTGAAGCTTGCAAACAATTCAGATAGACATACAATCTTCTTGTCTATGTATAATATTCAAATTAATAATAGTAAAAATGCAGCACACTACAGTGTTCTTTTTGAGATGACAGTAGAGGTCTGAAGCTTGCAAACAATTCAGATAGACATAGAATCTTCTTGTCTATGTATAATATTCAAATTAATAATAGTAAAAAAATCATGTCTTCGTTTTATATATATAGTATATGTTGTCTGAAATAAATAAGATTTAGCACCCATTTTTCTCTTACTGATTCTTGCATCTTGAATGAAACTTTTTTTTTTTTTTTTTTTTTTTTTTGGAGGGAACCTAGTGCAGTTGGTGGGCTGGGAGAAGATTGGGACGGGCTGGAAAATTATGGGGGGTGTTTACATTGCTTTGGGTCGTGGCCCAATAACAAGCAATGAGCCCAAAAGACCGTAAGCCCTTCTCGGCGTTGAAGCCCCCTTCTCCACGGCGCCGTCGGGACGCTCTCGGCGGACGCCATTGCTCGCCGGTAGTTAAGGGGGTTTCGGCTCGACGGGGGTTGGGGCGCCGCCCACCACGCCCTACAAGGTTGGGTGCGGGTCGACCCTTCTCTCCTTGGCGCCCCGCCGTGGCGCAGCGAGGAAGGAGCGTCGTCCCCTTTCTCCACCCGGGCGCTACTCGTGTACCGCGCATTTTGGCCATATCGTCCCCCGTTGAGACAGCCCTAAAGGCACCGAATCGAGTCCCTTCTATTCTTCCTCCCTTTTTTATTTATGGAAAAAGTCGAATTCCCTCCCCCAACTAACGAAAGTTCACTTTTCCTCCCTCAACGCCAAAACCGGACAAATCACCTCCCTCAACTTTTCAAACCATGCAAATTACATCCCTCAAGCGGTTTTGTGGGCGGTATTGCTACAATAACAGCGGTTTGCCTTTTCCTTTTAAAAAAAAAATTCGGTTTAATCTTTGAAAAAAAATCATAGTAAATCACGTTAAAAAATCATAAAAAAAAAAATCTAATTTTGTTAGACTCCACATGATTAGATCTACACATTGAATATATAATATGATATGATTTAGTACAAAGTCTTTGCTATGAAGGTTTTGTCTTTTTTCTTTTTATATTTATTTGGTGAATCTTTAAAAAAATCATAGTAAATCACAGAAAAATCATAAAATAGAAAATCTATTTTTTATACTCCACATGTGCATGTCTACACAAGTGAATATATAATATGGTATGCTTCAAATTACAAAATTTTTATTGTAGCTTTAGATCTATACTTTTGTTTAATCTATTGGAATAATTCGTGAGTCGCAACTTCTATAATTATTTTTTGAACTAAAGCATACCATATTATATATTCAATGTGTATATCTACTCATGTGGAGTCTAACAAACTTGGATTTTCTATTTTATAATTTTTCTCGTGATTTACTATGATTTTTTAAAGATTCAATCGGAATTTTTTAAAAAGGAAAAGGCAAACCATTTATTATCGAAAGCAATACCGCCCTCAAAACCGCCGAGGAGGTAATTTGCATGGTTTGAAAAGTTGAGGGAGGTGATTTGTCCGGTTTTGACGTTGAGGGAGGAAAAGTGAACTTTTCGTGATAGTTGGAGAAGGGAATCGGACTTTTTCCTTTATTTATCGGCAAAGACAGTCGCTTCTTGTCTCTCCCCGCCTACGGGTTTAGGGACAGCCCAGTCCATGACGGGCGGCGGTGGTGCGCGATGGAAGGAAAGGCGGGTTGGGCCGGGAACTCGAATATTCCGTGGTCAAACCATCCGCCCTACCCCGCCTTGCCCGCCCTCCTCAGAATCTAACAAACCTCAATCGGATCCGACCGGTAGAGGCACTCTTACCGAAGAAAACCCTAAATCCCATCTAACGCTAGAAAACAGATCGCCCTCATCCATAGGGCCTATATAAAACAGCGGCTGGCTGCCCGCCAAAAGGAAAAGATGGTCCGCGAGAGGATCTCCCCGCCATGCCGAGCCTCCAAGCTCCCGCAAAGACCGCCCGATGGGCGCATGTTTCTAAAGCTCGTCTCTCGAGTCGGTGTGCATAGCGACCGACTCGTATGCACTCCTCCGCAACCCGATTGAGGCGGAGGTACCGGGCGATGCCCCCAGATCGATCTCCTCTCGCTCGTGGGCGGCGTCGTACTGGAGCTCCGTAATATCAAGCAAGATCTCGAACTCTCTACGGGGAGGCCATGGGGAGAGGGCTTCCCGAATGCCCTCATACTACGCGTGAAGAACTCAAAGAATTGGGCTCGAATGTCTGGGGAATGTAGCTAAGAAACGCCCGGGGAAGGATGTGTTCTTAGGCCAAGTTGAAGCGGTGGGCGGAGTGTTAAAGGATAACGCCGATGAGGTAATGAATGGTACTCGCAAATTTGCCTATTTTCGGTCAAGTCTCCCGCCCCGATCAATGTGATCGACGTTCGTTGTCGACCCAGGTTGATTTCCCCGATTCTCAGTAGACTATCACCGTTTTTTCTTGCCCAAATGGTGGCGGATTATTGTGATGAGTATTTTTTAGGGGCATGGCAAAGCGGCTTAGGTAGGGTGTAGGGGTAGCTTGCACAACTCTCAAATGTTGCGATGTGTACTTCTTGGAGTGGCAACACCCTTTATGTTTGGATGATGTTAATGGATATTAAATTTTAAATGATTTGTATTATGAGATCTTTTCTCATTCTTTGCTAGGGTACAACTTGCAATTACTTTTAGTTAGGATGATTACGTGGAATGGCAGTCCACCATCATTTTGTCGAACGCCGGGTCCACAAATATTACGGAAAAATTCATTACGGAAACATGATTTTTTTTTATCAGAGTCACATGGAGGTATTCTCTCTTTTGGGGAATTAACTCTCAACAAAAGATGCGAGAATAACCTCAACTTTCATCGAAATTAATTTTGGTCATTTGGATCATCCCCCGTCCATGAGTCCCCAATAGCCTTTGCTCTTCCCTCCTCTCTCCCCATCTCTCTTGACGCTGCAAGGGGGGCGGCTGTGGCGGCCGTCCTTCTCCTCTCCATGCCCACTTGCGCCGCAAGGGCGGGCCAGCAGCGTCCCTCGTCGGCTGCACCTCCCAAATCTACGCGCCAACGACCGACGACTGTTTTTTGCACGTCTTCGCCGTCCGGCAACCTAGGGTTAGGTCTCTTCGCCACCACGCCAAGTCCTATCGCGTCAAGACGGTTAGGATGATTCCATGCGGTGCGGGATCTCTCCGCGCGAAAGCAGCCCCAAACCACAAGGTGAGGTTGTGTTGCCCTCCTTATGTTCCCCTTCCCTTTCTAAATTGATATGTTAGGTTCTTCCTATGACACTGTTTTGAGTTTGGCAACGTATCCTATGGAAATCAACTTCGTGTGCAAACTATGCAAATTTCAATCTAGATCGCAGGATTCTCATCTGATGATCATTGGTGGAGGGGTTAATTAGCAAAATTACAAATTATTAGGTGGGATGGGGGGGGGGGTTAAGTGTTAAAATAACCCACCTCCACCGATGGTCATTGGATGACAATCTTGTGATCTAGATTGGAGTTTGCATATGAAGTTGGTTTCCATATGAAGCATGAGGAGACTCGTGTTGTTGCTCGAGTACTTTTTGGCTATAATGACATCATTATGGCTAGGGTCTTTGCTCACCGGGTTGGCCATGAGTTGCATGATTAAGTTTTCTTTTTAGTGGTCTTTTCATCGGACCGCATGACATGTTGGCGGCCAATGCCCTAAGACTCTTTACGATTGCTCGCTCAAGACTTGGGGACCGACAGGTTGTTTGGCTTTGTTAAGAAGCGATTAAGGAGCCGAGGGCGAGCTAGAAGAGGAGAGGAGCAACACCTTGTACCGGGGCCGACGGACAAGGAGAGGGAGATAATGTCACGATTGTCCAACATCCCGGCGGAGGAAACTATGGAGAGACAACGGTCTCGATCTCGTGGTTTAGGGAGGGGAACCGAACACGACTTTCTTTCAAGCCAAGGCCCGCATAAGGAGTCGAACCAACAGAATTAAACATTTGGTGGCGGAGGATGGCGGGTCTTTACTAATCAAGATGATTTGGAAAGGTTGGCGTGTGAGTTCTATGCTTTGTTCACGCCGCAAGAGGAGGGTGACCCGAGTCTGGTTTGCTCCCATGTACCAAGGAAGGTGACATTGGAAATGGGTGCCACACTTGTAGCGCCATACACCGAGAAGGAGGTGGAAATGGCCCTTTTCGGATGGCACGGAATAAGGCGCCGGGGAGTGGATGGTTTTAATGCTGGATTTTTCCGCACGCATTGGCAATTGGTGAAGCAAGGTGTGGTGACGGCGGTCCTAGGTTTCTTGAATGGTGGCGAGCTCCACGAGGAAGTTAATAAAACTTTGTTGCTTCTTATTCGAAGGTATGTAATCCACAAGAGTTGTCACAGCACCGACCCATATCTTTATGCAATGTGCTTTATAAGATTTGCTCGAAGAATATGGCAAATTGCCTTCGGGTAATCTTGGATATCGTGGTTTCTGATGAGCAGAGCGCATTTGTCCCGGGCCGTTTGATTATCGACAATGTGCTGATTGCGTATGAATGCATTCATTACTTGAGGAATAGGAAAGGGAAGAATGGGGCTTGTGCAGTTAAACTGGATATGGCCAAAGCTTATGATCGGGTGGAGTGGAGATATTTGGACGCTATTATGCGGACTCTAGGCTTCCTGGAGGCATGGTGTTCTTTGGTGATGAAATGTGTGACATCTGTCTCATTTTCAGTCCGGGTGAATGGTGTTTCTTCAGATGAATTCAAGCCTTCAAGAGGTATAAGACAGTATGCATCCAATTTCGCCATACACTTTCCTTTTATGCTCGGAAGGATTATCTTGCATGATAAGAAATATTGGCCCGTTGTATGTTTCAAGAGGAGTAAGGGTTAGCAGACACGCTCCTTGGATATCTCACCTCTTGTTTGCAGATGACCGCTTGATTTTCACGCCGGCATCGAAGAGGGGCGCCCGATAGAGTGGCGACCATCTTAGATGATAACAACTTAGGGGTTCTCGCCAATTGGTTAATAAGCAAAAGTATGTTGTTTTCTTGATCCCAATTGTGATGATGCTTGCAAGGGGGAGGTGCATGAAAGCTTGGGGATTATGACTGAGGCCTTGGGCGAGCGCTATCTCGGCTTGCCCACAGCAGCTGAAAGAGGAGCAGCGGATGTTTTTAATTATGTACCGGCAAGGATCCGAGGTATGGTAGGAGGATGGGCCGAGAAGGGTTTGAGTTGTGCAGCTCGTGAAGTGTTGTTGAAAGCCAATGCACAAGTCGTGCCTACATACCCAATGTCGTGCTTCAAGCGTCACGCCGCGGGTTTGCTAGAAGCTTACATCAACGGTTACAAGCTACTCGGTGGGGACCTCCCTTGACAACCACAAAATCCATTGGATCCGATGGGAGAAATTGACTCGGGCAAAGAAGGGCCGGAGGCCTCGGCTTTTCGGGATTTTGCACTTTTCAATAAGGCAATGTTGGGCAAGCAGGGGTGGAGGTTGTTGATGAGACCGGACTCGCTATGCGCTCGGGTGCTGAAAGGAAAATATTATCCTCATTGTGATTTCCTATCAGCTACCAAAAAAGGCGAAGCTCGGCTACGTGGAAGGCAATATTACATGGGCGTGATGTGTTGACGAGGGGCCTGATTAAGAGAGGGTCCTGGAGACATCGACGTCTGGAAGGAGAACTGGATCCCGGTGTCCGTTCACTAAAGCCACTGATCCGGATGCCAAACACAACGGTAGAACGGGTGCATCGACTTGTTCATTCCAGGTACTCGAACATGGAACGAAGAGGAGGTGTACAAGGCGTTCATGGCAATTGAAGCACAGGAGGTGCTGAAGATTAAACCAAGCAGCAGGCTGCAGCAAGATGTGGTTGCATGGGCCTTTGAAAAACATGGGATGTATTATGTTCGATCAGCCTACAATTTACTGAAATAGGAGCAAATGGAGAAAGCCATGGACTCGTCGGGGGAGGCGTTAGGCTCGGCTGATGCTTCATGCTGGGACCTGCTATGGAAGCTGGAGGTGCCGCCCAAGGTCAGGGTTTTCTGTTGGCGGGTGCTGCAGAACTCACTACCATCGAAATCAGAATTGAAACGACGCACGCGTGGCTGCAGAGAGTTTTCACGAGGTATGCGGAGCTGACAATGAAACACTCTTCCATGTGTTTTTTGAATGCTCGGTTGCCAGGCAGTTCTGGAAGGAAGTGAAAGAGGTGATGGGGTTACCAGTGCCCAGGCTACACCCGGTCTCATGGGCCTCGGATATTCTTCGACAAGGAGGACCTGCAAACCATGCTGGTACTATCGTTTGTGGTGCCTCGGCACTGTGGACGGGCAGGAACTATCACCGTCATGGCAGAAGGACATGGAAATCGGGAGCTATTGCTCGGTATATCTCGTCGTTGATGGAGGTTCTATCGACCTTGAAGAAGACACCGCCACCAAAACAACCGAGTACCGAGAATGAGATGGCAGAGACCGGAATCAGGGTGGATGAAAATCAACACTGACGCCAGCTTCTCGCATACCATATCGGGCGGGTGGTGTGGGGTGCTGTCATTCGTGACCATGATGGCCAGGTCATTGGGAGTATGGCAAGGTGGACAGATGGCGTGCCTGACGCGTTGAGAGAGGCCCTGGCGCGCTTAAGGAGGGACTGGAGTTGGCGGCAGAGCTGGGTTTGCAACGGATCATTCTTGAAGTTGATTGTCAGGTGCTTTCTAATCTTCTGATGAGTCCACACCCGGCTACCTCCTCCATTGGCGGTTTATGTTTTGACATAATAGAGCTAGGCAAGAGTTTTTCTGATTTTTCATTATTGTTTGGGCGCACGTGTGTGCATCTCTTGTCTCAACCACGAACGCTGTTTCTTTTGGATTGATTGTATTCGGACTGGCTAGTTCATCTAGCAGCCGCTGATTGTAATCTTGCCAATGAATGAATGAAGCTCTTTAAAAAAAAAAAAAAAAACCAACAACAACACATAATGTGGATCGTTTCTTTTTTACATATTTGATCTGTCTTCTGCATGCTGCTTAAGCACAACAATTGATATCTACCTCAAAACTGCAAGCATTATAGTTGTCAGTTAAAGTAACATTTTGGCAGTTGAAAATATATTAATATGAAACACCGATTTTTGATTTAGTATAGGTTTAACTGAATCGGTAAGTTAGTTTAATTCTAATAATGCAAGAGACAACCTGGGTCTTGGTATGGATGGACTGTGTTTTTTTTATCTGATATTGTTATCTTGACAGTTTTCTTATGTAGTTGAACCTTGAAAACGAGGGAATTCAAGAAAGTTTATGCCCAGGTAATAAACTGAACTTGCCCTGAATTGTTGCAAATTTATTGCCATGGCTTACATTTGTAAACTCTACAGGATGAGTCAATGGTTGACATTGATACACTGATGCTTGATGCAGACTGTTCCTAATACCATGCCACATGATGAAATGTCTTCACTGGTCACTTCATTTCCAACAGCTTATCCAACCTTCTCTAGACTATGTCTTTTACGCCTTTCTCTGTCTAACACAAATTCAGGTATCACTTCTTCCTCTTTCTTGATTCTTCCCCATCCTCTCAGCTTGGTTAGTTCCAATTGATCATTCTTCTATTACACAAGACTAAAATAGTACCTCTCCACCTGCTGGTGGCATAAGCGTGGGATTTAATCCCTTTTTGGTTAAAAAGCACTATCAAATGTTCCTAATTCCTATCTCTTTCCTATGCCCTTGTAGTGTGGCTGTCGTGTATTTACGGCGTGGTCGTGCTGCCTGAGTTCGTGGTTCTATTTGGTAACAGTAAAAATGTAGTCCAAATATATGCTCACATGCTCCTACAGATACTGATGCCACTTGATTGGTTGTAGTCAACAGCTGCCTGATAACTGATGGTGAAGTGCCATTCTACCTCAAAACAGTCTCTGATTCCTTTACATTTCACTAACTAATAAACTATTAGATAAGCCTTACTTATAGAGCCTTTAAAACCCTTCAAAAAATCATTGTCCTACTAGGTACAGACCATGTAAGCTTCTTTCTATGTCCTTTTTTTTCTAAAAAATATTTTATCAGTAACCTTTCCTGTACCAATAAACAAATTAGCTCATCATTCTCTGGCTTATATATATGTATAGCACATGTTTAGCTTATTTGGTGTGTGAATGGTTGCATGCATTCCTTGTTTTTGACTTTTTGTATTGAGGTTGATTTTGAGCTTGTCAAACCTGAATATAGTTGGTTGGTAGGTAATACCTCTTTCAGTTAAAACTCACCTATTTTTGTGTTATTAGTTTTTTTTCATATAGTCTACCGAGTGAGTGATGTTTAACAACCACTGCAGTTGTTAGTGTTGACATAACTGAAAAATGCTATCCATGTTTGAGTAGCACATACATTGAGTGATTGGTCTTTTTTAACCAATTGTTTTCCATAACAGTACACACGAGTTGGAAAATTGAGATGTATATGCCTGCTTGCATACACCTGTTCCACCTAATGAATAGCAGCCATGCCTTTTAGGACACAGTGCTAATTCTCAAATTCCAATTCCAAGAATTCCTGCCTTTTTATTTGTTGCCTCGGAGTAACACAATACTCATTCTCAATTTAGAATTCTATGTATTTCTGCCTTTTCATTCTGAGCTGTTAGAAGAAACTTCTGTCTTTGGCATTTGCAATGGGGAAAACAAAATTCTAGATCCTACCCCACTCCTTCTCACTAAATTATACCTATGTGAAGTAGCCCACACTGTTAATTTCTTTTCTCACATTGTAACCAGTTGGCCTTTTTTTCTGGCAAATGGCAAGGGAAGAAATAACTCATGACCTTTCATATCTTGTATGCTCAGGTGTTTTTACAGAACTGTTGCAGGGGATGCAACTGAAGGGTCTTCAAGTAAGTGATCATCTATCTTCACTCTATGAGTCTATGTTCTTGATAAAGGTAGATGGTTAGCAAACAGTCACCTGACCTTTTTAACTTTTACACAGTAAGATCTACAGTCTGTTGAATTTGATATATGTTTACACCTTACCAAAGTGAGCATACAGTGCACCTTTTCTTGTTAGTGGAATGAATTGTAAGCTTATCCACACAGGTATTAGAATCAAGAATATCTGGCAATGTTTTTGCTTGTTTAATACTTTCATTACTTTGTGACAGCTTCTGCTGGATATAATTTGTGATGATTGTATGATAAAACAGCCATAGTGAGTTGTCAAGGTCTTTAAACATATAAATGGTCATCAGATTAGTATAGCTTACCTCTTTAGGCTGCCAGAAACATGTAACTGGTTTTTTACAAGACCACAACAGCCTTTATTTAAAGCATATACTTTTATTACTTAAATAGCATTGTTTGTTGTTTGTTCGCCATCTGTGCCTACAAAAAAGATTTGCTTTGCATGCAGTTGGTCTGAATCCAGTATTGCTCTTTCATCATGTGTGTCTATTTTATAAAGGTTCACAGTTTTTCTCCATGCCTTGCCTTTCAGACTACTTTAAATATCTTTTTTTTTTTTTTTTTTTTTTTTTTTGAGAAAAGACTACTTTAAATATCTGTATTGCTTCAGACTGTTATGTGTTTTATCTGGTATCACAGTCTATGCTTGTCTCTTCAAATAACAGGTATGGGATCATGAAAGAGAGCCCAAAGCTGATATGTACCCCCTCCGGCCCCACGTTTATCTTCACGTCGAGGTTCAAAAAAAGTACACAAATAAAAGGTCTCCATGTATCTGCACCCTACCACTGCTGGTGACTGCAACCTGTTGTTCCGCACGAATGGCAGTGCTGCAGCGTTCCTAGCCACAAGTTTACTAGCGGACGGACAAAAAAAAAAATTCGTGAGGAAAAAGGGGAAAAAAATGACGAAGGCTCCAGAATCCACTCGTTCCTCTCTTTCAGGCGTTCAGCGCCCGTTCCGCACCGATGCTCCCTTGGTTCGTCATCCCCGCGCCCGCAATGCGAAAGCACAAATCAATCAATACAGAGCTCCTCTGCCGCTGCCCCTCCCATCCATCGCCCCTCCCCATGGCTGGTCGGTCCCCATCCAGCGCTCCTCTGTCGTGCGTGGCAGCGCAGCCCTGGACCCGGCGCTGGGCCGAGGCATAGGAAGCGGCGGCACGCTGGGAAGGGGGAGCAAGATGTGGAGAAGGCGAGGGGAACGGCCGCCGCCTTCTACCTCTGCCTTCTTCCTTTGGACATGGAGATGGCCTGCTGCAGTGAGGAGGTCGCTACAAGACGGGGAGGGAGAGGCACGGCCGTGCTGTCGGGCGGGTCGGGCGGCGCGCGGGTCCCACGCTGCAGCGCTGGTGGCAACAGGCCCGAGGCACGGGGTGCGCGGCCGAGCGGGTGGTGCCTGAGCGGTTAGTCCGCGGCGGCGCCGGAGTATGCGAGCGCCGAGAAAACAAAGTGAGACTCGAGACGGAGGAAGCACTGGGGCTGATATTTTCAAGGGCATTTTCGTAATTTCACACACACCTTGGTTTGTGTGCCCCAGCCTAAACGTGAAGTTATTCGTGGACGGAGGGAGTATGTTGTATAAATTTTGCTTGTTCTGATTGTGTGTTTTTGCAGCTCGAAATGTAAACCTAACTGTAAGTAAGCGGCTTGAATTTCCTGGGGTTACTGGTTTAGGGAGACCTCGTGCTACCAAGTTTCTCTCCTGTATATGCTTGCAAGGCTGATCACAAGCGTATCTCAGGTTAGCATATGGAGCCATGTGCAATCATAGATTTTTTGTTTCTTAGTTGGTTTGAAAATGCACATGACATTAGTTCCTAAGCTACCCTTATTTCCATCTTTAGCAGATTTTTAGATAAGGTTCCATCTTCATGCATTTTGATTTGTATGAACATTAGTTCCTAAGCTACCCTTATTTCAAGACCCTAATTCAATCTAGAACATTTTTTTAAAAAAAAACGTACAATTGTTAGTCTTGCACTAACAGGGTATAATAAAAACCAAGGTAATCGGTTTACATTTTTCAAAAGAACCATGTTTAGAACAGAATCCTGTGCCATGAGAACTTTTTTAAAAAAAAAGGGATCCTTTTTCGTTCCTGATCTATGGGTAGATTAAAAAATAATTTTTTCGCTGGCATTCGATCCCTTACATCTGCTCATTATCCCCTTTGCAGTCTCTCATCGCATTCTACGTCACCAGAGATTTCAGAATTAGTGAATACTCAAAAGAAATAGTGAGTTCTTTCATTACTTTGCTGCTTGAATTATTCAGTACTTATTATTATTATTATTTTTTTAAAGAAACTTTCAAGTGAGGCACCAACAACAGATATGAGAATTACTACTTTTGCTCTCCTTTTTCCGCTCACCCCTTTGATCTCTGTGTGCAGATACCACAGCTGAAGGGAACATCTACGAGACACCGACACAGTACAAAGGCAAGTCCAGTGCATCTCTCTTCTACAATACAGGTCACTTCTGAACCCATTATTTACCTCCAACTACAAGTGTACTTACTATAACCCTTCGTTTCCCAAACAGATCCACAAAATGAAGGCACTTCTGTGTACGTCACGATTGTAGTCGCCGAGGTATCATACATATCGTTGCTCGAGCCGGTGTCATTATCTGCACAATATTGGTTTAGGTGCTGGATCTGTTTGGTAAATAAAGGGTCTTTTTGTGCAGATATTAGCTTTTTTGGATAGCTTGCGCTCCTACTGGTTGATAGAGTTTAAGTAAAGTGTGGTAACTTCGAAGGTACAGTGGTCATTTCCATTTGCCTTGATATCCCTGGTGTGTTATGAAATGCAGATGCAACAAGGCAGCCTCTGAAATTCAATTTAGCTGTAACCAGATGTGGCCAATCTCTACCCCTATAATTCGCATCAATCCATGTTCTCAATTTTATGGTAATTAGTCCCTTATTTTCTGAATGGTGTGGATGTTTTTCTTTTTGTCACAGTATCTTCTTTAATTGGGTTCAAAATACTAGCAAATTTCGTGGTTTCAGCCAATGTGCAGATAAGGAGGGAAATCTTTATGTTCATCATAGGGAAAATCAACAAACTGGTCGGTTTAACACTTCAAGTACTTCCTTGTTCCCACAGAGGTAAGTGAGTTGTAATGTCATGCAAATATAGATATTGGAGACCTTGTGATTAATATATAATCTCTGCTGTATTTTTCCCAAGCCAACCTTCTCGCAAAGAAGGAATTTCTCCCAATAGCTCAAGGGGTGGCAGACAAACAGTTCAGGTAAACTCCATGAGTTCTTGCTTGCCTGACGGGTAATGTTTCTATTTTGATGCACTGTTTCTGAGAAGCTGTAACTTCCAGAAATGGTCTACTGTGTTTTATTCTAAGCATATCCTTTTCATATCAGGTATCAAGATTCTTCTCTTCAGTACAAGCTGATGCAACTTGTGCTTGCCTAAATATTTTGTCTAATTAAGTTTAGTAGCTGTGTAACTCGTTCTGTTCACATGCACGTTAGTCCATTTGCAGCATGTTATGGTTATCTCGGAAGGGAGCAATGGTGGAAGAGATAGGAGCAACATCTCAACCATCAGGTAAGCAGTAGCACCTTTTTTTTTTTGTGAGGAGTAACACCTTTTCATCAAAAGTGCACATTCATTCTTCCTACTGTCACATCATTCTCCAAGTAATAATTACTTGCCTGCATAGTTTAATTTTCATTAGCTTATTAATTTAGTGATTCTATGCTAGACTTGAAACTTACATCTCGACAGTAGCACTTTGTTCTAGAGTCCACAGATTTCGCAGTTGCGCCCAAGTACTTAATGGTCATCATAGCGGGTCTGTTGTATGGGTTTCAGGTTTATTATATGCGAAATGTGATCAGACGTAAACTAAAACTCTTGAGCTGTAAATGTGTCATTGAGAATGGAAGTGATGAAGATGATTTTGATTTTTGAGAAATGTACGGTTACTTTGGATAATACATTTTTGGCTTGCTGGCTTGCTTACTGTATTTGTCGAAAGTATGAATTGTAATGCCAAATATAGTCTTGATCGTCTAAATCGAGTGCAGAGGATTTAATTCAATGTCAAAATAGGCTGAAACGACCAAATGTGGCTTTTGAAAAAATCAAAGTTAGGACCTCTGGATTAATGATTTGTTCCTGTTGGTGTGACTGAGAAGCATGCAATTTTTTTTTCTTGCTTCGAACAGGACCTCCAGAGAGGTATTAGTCGATGAAATATCATATATTGAATTGAATTAGGTTTTTATGAAATAGCAAGCCACCCCAGCATGAGTTCTTACCTGTGCAAGTGTGCTCTTGGATTTGCAATGTCTACAAGGTTATGCCTTTAACCTCTATATATTATCTATTGCAAGATTGCATCATTTATTATTTTCCTTGTGTCGCTTGCAGTGTTAGCAGCTTAGGGATGATCTCATTGCAATGCCAATTAAAAGAGCTCCTGATCAAGTATGTTTGCAGCTCCCTGAGGTATCACTACATTGTCAGATCTCTTTCAGAAATGTGTCTGTCATCTAACCAGTGAGATATGCCCTCAGATGGTTGTGCAGTTACTAATACACTTGCTTGGCCTGGTGCAAAGTATCTGAATTCCCTCCGGCTAATAAAGGGCCTTGTTTTAGCACTCATGAAGCTTCGTTACAAGGGATCTGCTTGCTCAGAATGTAGTCTTAGCCGTCATAGATCATTGTTCTTCTGTTCCTTGTCTGCTGTTTTTACTAAACTGGTACTTTTTGTGAATGGGCTTCAGGTAAGTAACATGGACACAGAGGGAAGGCTAACCCTTACTGATGCTTTTGGTCTATGCTTGCAACCAAGCTTCATTTGAAAGTTAATACATTTTGTCATTAGTGTATTTCTAATGTGGGGAAGTGATCAATTATCCCCACGATTCTGTAAATCATTGTGGAAATTGACACGATCTCCAATGTAACACTTTGTCTTAATTTTTTCTGTAAAAGTATAGTAATTTGAATAGAGAAATTTACAAATTGTTATGAAAGTAATTTCTAGGGGTTCTGCTTCATCTCCATGGTTCAGCTCTGCATTCAGTTTTACCTGGCATGTTTTGCAAAATAATGAAAATTTAGCATTGTTGGAGACTGTTAGTTTGGGTTGAATGCTATGCATGTGGAATCCGGTCTAGCAGTTGTGATTGTACTTTGTACATTGCCTCGTCTTTGGCTTGATTGGGGCTTGGTGGTAAAATCATATCGTATATTTATGTTGAGCCCTGTATGCCATATTTCAAAAGCACAGTTAGCTAAACACTGCAAAATTATTAGAAATTAAGTTTGGACTTAACATAACCCGTAGCGTTAGCACGGGTAATATACTAGCAGTAAAGATAAGAGAGAGTTCTTGGACAGAGGTGGAAGCCGAGTCTCCTTCTATTCGATGCCGACGGCCCGGCCCGACGTCTTCTGTTCTTCCTCCGTTTTATCGGCAGCACAGGCTGCTTCTTGTCTCTCAGCCGGCCCACTGGGCCTAGAGACAGCCCGGTCCATGACAGGGCGGCAGGGTGTGCGAGAGAAGGAAGGCGGGGGTTGGGCCGTAACTCGAATATTCCAGGGTCAAACCATCCGCCCCGGCCCAGCTGCCTGCCCTGAACAAACCTCAAATCGGATCCGACGGTAGAGGCAAACCGAAGAAACCCTAAATCCCATCTAACGCTAGAAAACAGATCGCCCCCATCCATACGGGTATAAACTGCGGCTGGCTAGATCCATATCGCCGCCGTAACAACCACCACCCCTCCTCGTCTTCGCCTTCGCCATCACCCACCACCACCATCTCCTCCTCGCTGCCGCCGCCATCACCCACCACCACCATCTCCGTCTCGCTGCCGCCGCATCTCCGTCTCGCTGCCGGCAAAAGGAAAAGATGGCCCACATACGCATCTTCTGCCATGCCGACCTCCAAGACCTGCAGAACCGCTCCGATCGGGGCATGTTTGTAGAGCTCGTCTCTCTGGAGTCCGTGCGCATAGCGAGGGACTCGTGTGCACTCCTCTCCAACCTGATTGAGACGAGGAACCAATGCCCCCTGCCTCTCAAACTGTCTGAGGTGACCTACTTCCGCTGCCGCCAGATGGATATCCTCTCCATGATGGCAGGCGTGGCGGTGGAGCTCCACAAGATCAAGCATGATCTGTATCCTCTCCTCGTTTTTCAGGAGGCCAAGCTGGATTTGGGCTTCCTGAAAAACCTCCTACTCCTGAAGAACTCAGCAGTTAAGCTCGTACGTCTGGCGAAGGAGGCTAAGGAAATAATCGCAGGATGTGAGGAGGATTTGCTGACCTGGAGGACTCTAGGCAAAGTTAAAGAGGTTGGCGAAGAGGTAGAGAAAGCCGCTGATCCGGTACTGAAAGGTACTCACAACATTGCCTGGCTTCAGACACGTCTCCCGTTCGTGCTCGATCCGGTCGACCGTCTGTTGTCGACCCCGGTTCATTTCCCTGATCCATTTTTTAGGGGCGTGGCAAACAGCTTAGAACTGTAAGGGTAGTTTGCACAGCTCTCAAATGTTGTGATGTTACTTCTTGGAGTGGCAACATCCTTTATGTTTGGAAGATGTTAATGGATTTTAAATTATTTGTATTATGGTGCTGTTTTCTCATTCTGTGCTAGCAACTTGCAATTACTTTCAGTTAGGATGATTCTGTGGAATGGCAGCTCCACCACCGTTTTGTGGAACGGCAGCTCCACACATATTACGGAAAAATTCATTACGGAAACACGGTTTTCTGTACAGTCACATGGAGGTATTCTCTCTTTTGGGGAAATTAACTCTTAATAAAGATGCATAGTTCCCTCAACTTAAACCCAGCTACGTCACTGAAATTAATTTTGGCTGCCGGATCCTCCCATGGATGGCCACGACAGCATCTTGCTACTGTGCCATGCCGAGTATATAACCGAACCCCGTCTCCGTAGTATATCAATATATATATAGACATAAAAAGAATGAAAGTAAGACTTTGGTTTGGTGCGGTAAAAACTTTGCCTCTCCCTGTGCGATCCCGCATCACACTCCCCTCCCTCGACGTCGCCATCCTCGCGCAATGGTCGCCCGCATCGCGTGGCTAGGCTTTTCGTCCCCAATCAGCGCTCGGTCCGCCCGTCACCAAATCCGCAGCTTGTGGACCCCAACTTTTGTTGTCGCCTCGATGACGCCGGGGGCGCTCCCGACCTCCGTCACCAAATCCGACAGCTTGTGGACCCCAACCTTTGTTGTCGCCTCGATGACGCCGGGACGCTCCCCGACCTGTGTTGTGCCGACTGCATGCCGCCAGCGCTGCTTCGCGACGCCCCCAACGAACGCCCGAACGCCCGGAGATCTCGAGCAAGAGGCTGCTCAACTTCTTGGAACTCGAGTCGCGCGGAAGGCACTGGTGAGTCATCCCGCTCCCCTCCTATCCTCAAGCCTCACCCACCTTGCTCGACTCCAGTCTCCCTAGCTGGAGGTTTAGGATGTCTCACGCATAGTCAGACTTACTTTTTTCTTTTCGTCCTCATTACTCATTAGCATGCAGTAGAATCCTTGTTGTGGGTGAGAATTACTAGATGAGAATGTTCTGCAAATCAGATTTAGAGCTTAGCCCATCTAGATTTTGGTATTAGTTACAGTTTGTGGTTAAATTAGTGAATGATGCAAGAATTCATATAACATGTTTTTCAAGCAGTAGGAGATATCAAGCTGCCAGATCGCTATGGGACAGATAGACCTGATCTTCGATTCGATTGGGAGCTGAAAGATGTGAGGACTTCAATCTTTCCGCAGGCGCTTTGAAAGTTTGAATTGCCATAGTAATGATTTGATCATTTAACTTACCTCCCAATTTACATTATATTTTTTTTGTTAATGGTCTGCTATTTTTATCTTATGTTGCTTTTGCCCTATAGCATATATGCTGAACTTGTGCCTAGAATTCTTTTCCCTGTTTATTAGTTGCAAAATTGGTCCCCTCATTTCTTATTGTGTCAAATGCAGGTTAGTGATGTATTTTTGGGCAGTAGCTTCAAGGTTTTTGCTGATATATTGGAAAATGGAGGTGTAATAAAGGGCATTGTGTGTTCCTGGTGGTGCCACTTGTTTTCAAACACTGACCTGAAGAAAGGAACTGTTTACACTGAAGCTTCCAAAGCTAGAGCCAAGGGGCTGCCTTTCCTCAAAGTTATGGAGAATGGTAAATATAGAAATCTTTGCTTTCTGTTAGACAAAATTTTGTGCATTGCTTGAACAATTGTTTTGTATATAATCTGCTTTCATAGGGGAGCTTGAAGGAGTTGGTCCACTGGTATCAAGTCTAAAACATGAAAAGAAAGAGCAGCTTGTGGAACTTCTGGATGCAAAGGCAGGTGACCTTATCCTGTTCGCACTGGGTGAGCAATCATCAGCTAACAGGATTCTTGGACGGTAAAGGTTATTTATTGCTCATAAGTTGGATGTAATAGACACGGTGAGTCACAAAATGAGGAATATAATGTTCCCTATCGTTGATATGCTTTGTGCTGGCACATCGATGGAATGTTGATCTTTGCCATCATTTGTTATTTCTTTATGATGATTCTATTTCTGCTTCATACTCCTAACATTTGCCTTTGCATTTTCTATATTCTGCCAGTCTGCACAGTCAGTTCTTTGGGTGACAGATTTTCCAATGTTTGAATGGAACAGTGACGAACAAAGATATGAGGTCAGTTGTTTTTAATCTTCGATTCAATCAGGGAATTATAAGAACTACTTATGTATATTTTTCCAAAATCGAAACGGCTATTACTTTTTGATCACATTATTCTAGAGTTGGCTACACTTGCTATTTTTGAAGACTGTTATTTTACTGTGTTGACAATTGGCACTGCACCATCAGCAAAACTTGGAAGTTGGTTATCGCATTCAACCACCAGAATACCCACTATTATTGGATTTAGTATTCATAATTAATAAATGATATGAAAAGGGCAACTGTGTAGTTGTGCTAGAAATTAGAGACAAATTATGCCCAATACAGTAAGAATTTGCAAGTCCTAGAAGTATCAGGCCCTACGTCATCCTTTCGCTGCACCAAATCCTGAGGATATGAATGATCTACCATCAGCTCGTGCTCTGGCTTATGACATGATTTACAATGGTGTCGAGGTACATCCTGTTTTTATCTTGATATATTGTCTTATAATCCGATTGAGTCTTATGATACACCCTCAAGTTCAAAATCGCTACTGAGTTTAGTTATTTATGTTTTTCATGTATGTTTTTTTATTAACAAATAGTCATACCTTCACATACATGCCAGCATCATCCAGGCTCCAGCATGTTTCAGAAAAAGAAAACTAATACTATCACAAAATAGAAAATTAGTATAATATCTCAGAAATACCATGATTCATGATTGTATGGAACTAAAGCCATATTCTGTGCTTATAGATACTCTAATCATGTTTCATAGAGCCAATAACATTGTAAGTGGCTTATATGGCGGTGATCATTGACCCAGCCAATTTATGCTATAGAAATTTTGATAGTTCTGAACATCTGATGGAAAGTCTTTCTAATCACTTGAGCTTTAACTGACTATGTAATCAAGGTTATGGTGTGTACTGCTCTTCAGGAATATTGTTATGTATTTTGATGATGATAAGTCCTATATAAGGTCCATTTTGCAGACCTTTTTCTTCCTTTTTAACTCAATCCTGCTGCTGCTGTTCACGCCGCCGCCGGATGCTAGGTGCTCAGGTCTTTGTCGGGCCCTTCGTCGGCTTCAAGCACCCAACAGGTATGGCCACCCTTCTCTTCCCTTCATGCCATGTGAAACCTAACACCTGAACCCTTGCTATATTTGTATTCACATTGTTCTAATTACAAGTATACATGTATCTGTTTGTTTTGATCTGCTTTCCTGAATGTTCTAGCCCTTGCTCCTCAACTCCCTACCATGCTCCATATGAATTTATAACTCTTCCAAAATGTCAAGCATCGGCCTTGTCATTATAGAATGAGATGAGAAGAGTAAATCAAATGTGGCTGGTACATGACTACTCTCTCCGTCCCCTAATCGAAGTTTGTCACCCCGGATTCCGTGCCATCTTTTTTGATGCTTCGCCTTATTCAAATTTTTTGCACAAATATAATTTATTTTGTTACGGCTTATTTTATCGATAAAGATACTTGAATATTGATTAATTTATTTTATGATTTGCATAAATATTTTGAATAAGATGGATGGTCAAACATGAAGTTCAAAAGTCAAAAACGACAAACTCCATAGGGACGGAGGGAGTACCTATGTAGTACATGACTCTGTTGGTGCATGGAAAAAATAGGAGTAAAATCCATTGTAGGTCCTTAAACTTGTTATGAGGTCTCATCTAGGTCTATTTACTTAGGAAACTAGGTAAAAGCGGATCCCCTGAACTTGTCACGAGATCTCATCCGAGGTCCAAAACGGGGGTTTGGTAGGCGGTTTTGCTACAGTAAGTGGTTTGTTTTTTTTTTTTTTCTTTTTCAATTTAGATTGAATCTTTGAAAAACCATAGTAAATTGTAGAAAAATCATAAAATGAAAATTCTAATTCTTTTTGAACTTCACGTGAGTAGATCTACAAGTGAACATATAATATAGTATACTTTTTTAGTACAAAATTTTACATGAGTAGATCTACAAGTGAATATATAATATGACATAGTTTAGTACAAAATTTTTGCTCTGAAGCTTTTATTTTTTTTCTTTATTATTTATTTGGTCTGAATCTTTAAAAAATCATAGTAAATTATAGAAAAATCATAAAATGAAAAAATCTAATTCTTTTTGGACTTCACGTGAGTGTAGATCTACAAGTGAACATATAATATAGTATGCTTTAGTATAAAATTTTTGTTGTAGCTTTAGATCTATGCTTTTCTCATAATTAATTGAAATAATTCGTAGCTGCACTTCTAATTATTTTATTGGACTAAAACATATCATATTATATACTCACCGCGTGAGACATGCGCATGTGGAGTCAAACAAAATTAGATTTCTATTTTATAATTTTTCTATAATTTACTATGATTTTCAAAGATTCAATCTAAATTGAAAAAGAAAAAGAAAAAGACAAAAACCACTTTACTGTAGCAAAACCGCCTACCAAACCCGGTTTTGGACTTGGATGAGACCTCGTGACAAGTTCGGGGATACATTTACCTAGTTTTCTAAGTACATGGACCTAGATAAGACCTCATGACAAGTTTAAGGACCTACGATTGGATTTTATTCAGAAAATAGTGCTAAACTTGTTGATAAATATGGTCCGAGAATATAAATTTATAACTCTACCAAAACGTCAAGCATCGGCCCTCTCATTATAGAATGAGATGAGAAGAGTAAATCAAATGTGGCTGGTACATGACTACCTATGTAGTACATGACTGCTGGTGCATGGAAAAAACAATGCTAAACTTGTTGATAAATATTGTCCGATAATGTGCTTATGCTATTTTTGACTATAGGGATTGTCACTACCTATTAAATCAACCAATTCTTAAATATGTGTACTAACAACATAGGAAACATATCCTTAATGTGATGTGCAATAGGATTCTGCTATCTGCATTTTCGGTGTTGCCTTGAATTTTTAGCCATGTAGCTTCGTACAGTTGCCTTCTGCTGTTGTTATTTTCAGGTTCTTCTCTTCGTGAATTTGGAACATAAGGCATGTCCTTACTCAAGAAGTTGAATTGACATTGTGATCCAATAGGTGCAACTCAGTTTCTTTATCACTTCAGTTCATTAACATTAAGCTATATGTCCATCCTTGTGTGTTCTCTCATTCATCAGGTTGGTGTTTGATTAAACAACCATAGAGATGCCAACACTAAACTTTTACAATAGTTTATTTGCAATGACTCGGTTTAACACCGCAGTGGAGATTGCAGAACAGGAGACCCACCGACAGTGTGTTGTGCTTCTTATAATGCCTAGTTTTCGGAAAAGTAGAAAAGAGGAAGAGAGGATACACAATGAGCAGTGGTTGAGGAGAGAAATATTGTCAGGGTGATGAGCGACCTCGGGCGCTGTCGATACCTCGGCATCGAGGTGAAACAGGGGAAGAAGAAGGTCACGCTGGGGCAGCGCGCCTACGCGCTCAAGCTCAAGCTGCTGGAGCTGGGCGGGATTGCGGGCTGCAAGCCCATGGCGACGCCCGATGGAGGAGCGGCTCAAGCTGTTGAAGGACAGCAAGGCGGCGAGGGTGGACGCAACACGCTACGAGCATCGCCGGCGGGCTGCAGTGGCTGACTCACACTCGGCCGGACATTGCGTTCGCGGTCGGGTATGTGAGCCGCTTCCTCGAGGATCCACGGAGGGACCATCGGGCGGTCAGCCGACCATGCGCCACGTCTATGGTACTGACCTGGGCGGTCTTCCTGAGCGCGGGCTTCACCGACGGCGTTCGCCGGCGCCGCCTTCAAGTCCTAGGAGGGTGGTGAGGGGGGCTCACAGCGTTCAGCGACGCTGACATGGCGGGCGATGGGGATGGGCGGCGGAGCATGTCGTGTGATCGTCTTCCTCGGGGAGGACATGGCGGGCGATGGGGATGGGCGGCGGAGCACGTCAGGTGTGATCGTCTTCCTCGAGCCGCGCCCGGTGGCTGGCGGTCGCTAAAGCGAGAAGATGGTGGCGTTTGTCGACCTGCGAGGTGGAGTACGCCGCAGCGGCCACCGCTTGGCGTGCCAAGTGGTGTGGCTGCGCTGGCTGTTGGGTGAACTCACGGCGTTGAGCCTCGCCCCGCCAAAGATCGAAGGTGGATAACCAGCCGGCCTTTCTTGCCGGGCGAAAAATCCTGTCCTCCACGACCGAGCAAGCACATTGACGTGAAGTGCCACTTCCTTCGTGACTGCGTCGATGGAGGACACGCCGTCATCGAGTTTGTTGACACCGAGCGGCAACTCGCTGACATCCTCACCAAGTCGCTCGGGCACCTTTGGTTCTCTGAGCTGAGGAAGATGATCGACATGGAGGAGGTTGAGAGGCATCAGCAGGATTAGGGGAAGATTGTAAGACATAATCTGTTGATTGCTTGATTGTTTGCTGCAATTAGACATGCTTAGGATTAGCTTGTGCTGTCCACTCCATTGCAGCAGCAGCAGCAGCAGCCATGGCGTCAGCCATGAAGATGGCCTCACCAGCCATGTAGAGATGTGGCTTAGGTCACAATGTACCTTGTAGTTAGTAGGAGTACAAGTAGTGGGCTGATTTTTTTTTTTTTTTTTTTGACCGAACCGGTCGGGGAGCCCCCGACCTCTTTTTTTTTTTTAATTAAATGAAAGAATAATTACAGCTGGGTTAGATTACAAGGCAGCCAGGCCCAAAGAGAAAAGAAAATCCTATTACACATAACTAACTCTCCATTCGTTTAGTAAGATGCTTTTACTTCACGTCGATGTGCTTGCTTTTGGTAGTGGGCTGATCTCAGCCATGTCCTAGGAGTAGAAGGGCTGTACCCAGCCATACTCTAGTGTACCATAGAAGGTACAAGTAGATTGTATATATAGGAGTGTATTCACTCAATGCAATTCACACATTCAGTTCATTCAGAGTTTCAGCCTGAGCTGAAACCGAGAGCAGGGAGTGTGAGAGGGAAGTGAGCTCGGCTCATCTTCTTCCTTGGTCCGTGGAGGAGAAGAGAGAAGGTGAGAGGTTGATCTCACCTTGGTGCTTGGTGCAGGTGCCAACGACCTCGTCATCCAAAATCATACATAGAGGTCAGTTATCTATCTAAAATGTGAGTAAAATGGCTGCAAGTGTAATCCTTATGCTGCTGCAGACTACTGCATATATGATATCTGAAGATGTCTGTGAAGTTTTTCATTTCATATATAGCTCCATCTCTATGTAATTAAATTAACTTCAGAACTGGAACTGTTCTTAACTACCCATTGCTGCTTGCTACACGATTTTTAGCAGTCCTGTTTAGCATGATGTTGGTTCTCAAAGATTAACTTACCTGAAACATATATTGATGGGACTGACTGTTCACCAGGTGAACACAAGTGAACTCTGTTTTTGAACTGCCAGAGGGCAGCTTGGCCATAGGCTGCCTATTTCATTATATAGGAAACAAACTTGGGATACAAGAAGGATCTCAACCACTACAGCATATTCAAGATGCATAAAGAAGATGCTACTTATCTTTAGGCTTAGAAACGGCTGAAAACAACTTGACAGTAAACAGTAAATAGCTAATTAGTTCACTAGATACATAGAGCAGCACTAGGCTTATCTCTCACTGATAGATTAAATTAAGTTTCATTTTTAGATCTAGCCAATGCAGGATTCAATTGCCGATGAAGACTTTGAATCTGGTGATGACACTGAGGATGATGAAATCAGTCCGTCTCCATTGCCTTCAGAACATAAAGCTAAAAGGTAGGCTAAGCCACCCTACTGTTCCAGTCAATATATTTCATTACAGGTTTATGTCGTACCTAAGCAAGTTTCTATTCTATGATGGGTCCAGCTTATTGAAAAAAACAATATTCAGGCCTAAAAATGATGAATCCAGCTTCCATGGAAAGAACAAGTATGGAAAATCTGCTTCAACAAAAAACGCAAAATAGGTAAACAATAAATCCCACACTCAAGTAGCTAATATCTCCACAAAAAGGTACTCCATTGTGCCTCTGCATCTTAATAGTTAGAATATTTTTTCCTGAGAATGCAAAAGATCATATTGACACCATACCACTTGACAACAAAGTTTTCTCATTTAGACCCAACAGGGATAGGACAGGATACTGCATAAAGCAAATGTGACCATATGATTTCACCTAACTCTTTCTTTTGATCTTTCGAACCACTCATTTCTTTCTATGCTAAGAAGAAATGCAAAAGGGCCTGCGATTTAGCATCCAGTAGTCATTTAGAGATATCAAACTAAATTGGAGATTTCTGGTATTACCTCTAGGTACTTGAATCAGATTAAATAACCGTAGTGTCCCCAAACAATTGCAATAGTGAGGGTTTGCCCTACTCTTTTTGTTGGTGGTAAGTATGGAAAGAAAGGCAAACAAAAGGCAAGCTAATCATTGGTAGTGTTGCACAACTCTACATTTTAAGCAGGTTTTCTTTATAGGAATTCACACAGCACTGTTTTCAGAAGTGGCACGTTAAGTAACTCACTCATGACAAATTCAGCATTTTTCATATGATCCTGGCACATAAAAAGGGACCATAGACCATATCATGTACCTCACAACAATGCTTCATGTTTAGGTAGGGAGAAGGGGACCGTGACAAAGTTAAGCAATTTACTAATGTACTGTGTTCGCTTTTAGGACCTTAATTGCTTTAGATTAATCATCATTCATGATAGGCAAGGATGGTGCCCTTCAGCCCATCATCATTCATGTTGCTTCAAATGCAATGCCTTTTGGAGGTGACACACTCAGTAGTGTTACAATATGTTATGGACGTGGTTGGAATTGAGGAGGAAGAGAGGGCTGGGCGGCTGCTACAGTACCCACGGGTACTGTTCACGAACTGGCGGCGGCCGCAGGGCTCTGCCTGTGGCCGGCAAGAAAGAAGGGTTTTCCTTCTAATCTCTTGCTTGATCTCGGTTGATACATCTCTCATTATATAGAGAGGACTTACTGGGCCCCTAAGCAAGCGACGGACTAACCCTAATACTAACAGGCCATGGCCCAATAGGCCCATGGCGTACTCCTCTAACACAATATCATGTTGCTCTGTCAGATGTAAACAATTAGTACACTGATCCCATTATGTCATGAAAAAAAAAAGTCTACCTTTAAACATCTCTCACTACCTTGCATACTATAGTGCAAATTATAATGTAGTAATTTCCCTTCGCGCTGCTGCTGGTTTGGATGTAACACCTCAATCTGCAAATGATACAATGAGACTTCAGCAGTATATCAAAAGAAAAGGGATCACAAAAGAATAAGAAGCTAGGGGCGTTTGTGCAGCTCTGGCCTTACTTTTCAAAGCAAATTGCTTTGTGTATATAGTTTCCATGTGCTCCTTGATCATGACAGAAAAAGGGTGACATGTTACAGCAACTGTTTTTGGAGAACTCTGGAAGCTGGAACCATTGTGTGAAGAGAAAAAGATCAGGCGGAGAAAAGAAATGGACTGGTTGCTGTCTCCTACAACTTACATGGTGGAGATCGTTTTGACAAAGCAAAGCGGGGCAGATGGATGCACGTTTGAGGTGATTAGTCTCCAAATAAAGTGTTCCTCACTTGCTCTATATCTTGTTATAAAGTGAAATGATTCAGAATCTTATTTAGTTATTTTTCAACTGAACCATGCAGATTATGACTCCAAAGGTGCGCTCAGATGTTCACGTGAACCTTCCTGCCCTGCAGAAGCTTGATACGATGCTCATTGTATGTTGTTGTCCTCTAATCTATGCATGTGCATGATTAGGACATTTTTCATCTTTGCTCTGTAGCATTCTCTCCACCTCGTTATGGCATATTTTGTATTTAGTAATGTTGTATGCACAAAATATGCAGGAAGTGATGGACTCTATGATAGATACAGAGTTCTGGTATGAGGAGAGTGGTAGCAGAGCTGATGGTAGGGGCAAAATTACAGGTCCAAGGAAGACTAAAAAGTGGTGGCTCCCATCTCCTCCTGTCCCTGAGGAAGGTTTATCTCAATTTCAGCGAAAAAGGCTTGCTTTACAGGCTAAGCTTGTTCATCAGATCCTCAAAGCTGCAAAATCCATCAACCAACAAGTCCTATTCCACATGCCTGTTCCGGCAGCTGTTATGGATGCCCTTCCGAAGGCAAGTATCCACTTTAATTTGATCATGTTTTTAGTACTGCCTTCTGGCGATATCGCAGCAACTTTGAGCTTCGCGTTTGCCTACAAAATTAGTCACCGATTGAATGAGATTCTGATGCACTGTAAAAATTTTGTTCTTTGCAGTCTGGGAGAGCTAGCTTGGGTGAAGATTTGTATCAGGCTATAACCACAGAGTATATTCCAATAGAGGAAATTTTTGTTTCGCTCAGTTTGAAAACTGAGCATAGTGTGCTGGAGACTATTAACAGGTTGGAGGGTGCAGTGTTTGCATGGAACCAAAGAATTTTAGAGGAAAGAAGCAAGAACTCCCCAGTACGGCATTCCTGGAGCTTCATGAAGGATAGCTCATCAGAACTTGACAAGATGTCTGCATGCATCGAAAGGGTTGACACTCTTGTGCAGCTTCATGAAGGATAGCTTCATGAACTGTGATTAAATGAAGATATTGTTTTGGAATATCAGAGGCATAAATAGTAGGGGATTCAGTGCAGAGTTGTCTGGAAAACGTGTGCCCCTCCACGGGTCCAGCTGTTCATGTGGCTCTTGGTGCAGAAGAGGATTCAGTGCAGAGTTGTGTTGTACAAGAAACATGTTGTTACAGACAAAACTTGCGAGGTCTGTGGGGCTCATGATGAGACGCCTGAACATATCATCAGTGGTTGTGTTACTGCCAAACAATTCTGGGAAAAGCTGAATTTGCAACAAATCATTGCCATGGATGTGGCCAATTTGCATCTCGCAAACTCACTGCCAGGCGTGCCTACAGAGGAAACAGCAGCCTTCATCGCGCTATGCTGCTGGAATCTATGGAAGACGAGAAATGCAAAAGTATTCAGAGATGAGCAGACTTCAGTGCTGCAGGTCCTGGAGATGTGTATCGAAACAGCAAAACTATGGAAGGCAAGAATGAAAAAGAAGAAGAAGACGATAGCAGAGAGATGGTGTCAATTTTTTGAAATGGCAAAGCAAAACTAGAATGCCATTATGCAAATCCATTTGTAATTGTGGGCGGTGTGTTGTACATATTCTCGAACTGATTTTCATACGGCCATTCAGGGCCACAGAAATATAATTCAGGTGGGGAACATCTCCCCCCCGGTGAAAATTCAAAAAAAAAAAAAAAAAAAAATAGTAGGGGGAGAAGAAGACAACTGGGGGAAATTACTGCTAAACACCAGCCAGATGTGATTTGTTTGCAAGAAACAATCAAACAAAAGTTTACACAGAGAGAATTGATTAACTTGGCTAGGGGTCAAGACTTGACATGGAGGTGGATCATGCCTAATGGGAGATCTGGGGGGCTCTAATAGGCTGCAACAATGATATTTTCGAGTTAGTGGATTACAATGAGGGGAGATTTTGCCAATGCATGATTCTGAAGAACATTGACTCAGGTTCCAAATAGCAAATAGTCTTGAATATTGAAGCTTGGGACAGGAAGGCAGAAGAAAGACCTTTGAGCAATCAGGAATGGCTTGAGAGATATGATTTGGAAAATCAACTTGTCAAAATTTTTGAGAATGAGGAGATTATGTGGCAAAGAAGAGGGGGTGAGAACTGGCTTTTTTAAAGGGGATGCTAACACAAACTACTTCCATAATGTAGCAAATGGGAGAAAGAGAAAGTGTCTAATCAAGATCCTAATGGAGTGGGACAGGGAGATTGAAGATAAAGAACTCAAAACTCATATTGTGGACTATTATAAAAACCTGTTAATTAATTGTTGAACCACCTTGCACCTTAAGAGACCTGTATTTATTAGTTTTGACTTTTGTGTTTCTTGCCCATAACCATCTATCTTATCTATCTTTTCAGTTGCATCTGCCCCCCGTTTGCATGCTTGATGGGGTTCACTCTCAACAATTCTTTTGAACAGGGGTTATAATATATCATTCTGAACGTCTGGGTCTGGTTGCAGTTGATAGGAATACGGTTGCTGTATCTATCTCTGATATAGTGCTTTCATTTGCTGCATATCCCATTGAAATACCTGGAGAGGTATGAGTTTTTTTTCCTGTCCTCAATTATAAAAGCTAAAGCACACAAATTTCCAATTACATATGTACAATTTGCTTTCCAGGTTGTTTTCCTTCATCCTGTTCACAACTTTGCCCTAGTAAGCCTTCTGCACTAGGAGCTGGAGCATCTGTTGTCTGGGCTGCTAAGCTTCTACCAGGTTTGTTTCTTTTACATTGTCTCCATGTATTTCCCATATTATCTGAAGAGAAACAGGTTTTGTTTCATTCAACTTTGTATTTTTTAAGGTCTTCATTCAACTTTGTTAAATCAACGTGCGGAACCGTGACCTGTGTTTTTCTCTTCCCGTTTACCCCCTAACTCTACTTTCTGTCTTGTGCCTTTCTTTGAGTTTCTTTTACACTTGTTTCTTGTGGGTTTCATCTCTAGCCTATCCCAACTAGCTTGGGACAAAAGGCTATGTTGTTGTTGTTGTTGTTGTTGTTCATTCAACTTTGTTAAATCAAATATTGAGAGCGTATTTGTTAAATCAACTCTGCGTGCGGGCGCGAGACTCCCGCCTAGGTTTCCACCCCTACGCTCGGAGCGCCTCTTCACGCAACAGCTGTCCCTCCAGTGACAAATCAACACGCTATGAGCACGCAGGCCAAGTGCGGCTACCGGATGCCTGCTGCCTACCACGTCACCTCTCTCTCTGTGGTGCCAAAGACCACAGAGAGATAGGGCAGCTCGGGTAGGGCAGTCCCCCTGGGACTGCAGCAGCCTGTATAGCATTGTGGTGTCGAGTTTCCTGGGCATGGTGCTGAACAGGCTCAATCTGTAGTGAGCTTCATTGGTCAGCAAGACATCTGTGATGATCTCAGCACTTCATACAGTTCCATTTAGGCCTGAGTTGATAGATGCGGGAGGAGTCAAATCCCTGAGGCCACTACCAGACTGACAATGGCTATATAGAGTAAAGAATCGGTCAGACAATGTATCATCTCTGATCCAAACTTGAGCTAGAAGGATGTGTCCCGGTCGTCATCGACGCACACCATAGTGATGGCTTGATAAAGCAGGAGCAAGGATCGCAGTACCTCCAGGGTCACTAGGCAAGCGTGTCGTTGAATCCAAATTTCCCATGCCGAGCTTTCCACACAGTTTGTGGACTCTATGAATCAACTTCAGTAGCAGGTAGGCATTCCAAGATCCCCAAACCCCTAATGCCAAGACCATAAGGATCCTTGGACGAGCAAACCTTTTCCCAGGCAAATAGACATTAGGAAGGTGCAGTCTCCCGACTAGAGAAAGGACTGTTGACTTTTATTCATTTGCATGACAACTTCAGAAGGCAACAGTAGGGAGCACATGACACATACAAGTTGACTGTCAAGTTCTATGTGACCTTGATTGATAAACCTAGTTCCACTATAAGATTAAAGTCTGCTGCTCAATTGTTGCTTGTTTCGTGAATTGAGTAAGGCAGTAGTATGCAATATGCATGCTATATTAGGTTGAGCAAAGGAGAAAATTTTACAGGCACCAGTAGACCACTCTGGCTTGTTCTTTCATTGTGGGACGGAGTGCAAATTCACGGTTGTTTTGTCTTCTAATCATGAAATTTCACAAATCATGAGACAAATGCTATGTTGTTTAGCCTTGATCAAGCAAGGTTTTTCGTTTTCTGGTTGTCACCTGCCAACTACCTGGGTGTGCTGATACTTGACAGTGCATAGAGTGGGTGAGAGAACTGCTAAAAAGACCTGCCTTTTTTTTTAATCCCAATAACCCCCCTTAATTTCCTGCATTCTCCAATGACCATGGAGAACTGTTTATATGAACAAGTGTCTGAGGGGATGAGAGTATCTAATTTTCGAGAACTGGTTAGTACTGCTGAAATTTTACTCGAAGCCGTTGATCACTTGATCCAATTGTTGTTGTACACTTGAGAGATGAGATTATGGTAATATTTGCCCTGGCGATGCACGGAATAATGTACTTAATTTTGCCCTCATTTTGCAGATAGTAACAGTACCTGAAACACTTGCTGAAAATGGGTAGCGCTGAAGTCCCGCTGCCTGTGGCCATTCCGTCTTCACCTGAAATCCCAGCTGTGAACGGACTTGTCATCTGCTGCTGCCGTAGCTCCTGCTGCCGAGCTGCCGAATCGAAGCCGAAAAAGAAGATATGCTGCCGTAGCTCCTGCTGCCGAGCTGCCGAATCGAAGCCGAAAAAGAAGATATGATGCGTGTGCCTTGATAGAAAGAGACTGAGAGATGAATGCATCGTGGAGCATGGGAATCAGCTTACACCACATGGATCTAAGCTCACAAGTGATGCCTCCGTGCTGAGGGGTTCAATGTCTGAATCTTCTAGTCAGTTGCATTTGGTTTCTTCGATGCATAGAGCAGGTCCGTTGCAGCTGGGAGCTCGGTGCCCGGGACTTGTATATTAGCCGCCATGTTTTATTTCCCAGAGAATAAAATGAGTGGTGAGTGTTCCCTAAAAGAATGGTGTGTTGTGTTGAGGGTATATGAATTTACTCTTCTAGATTTGCAGTTATTCAATAAAAGAATATTATTAAAAAAATCACCAATCAGTCACTGCCCTGCTAAGATTTGATGCCAACTGAAGCCGAACATACTCTTATCGTAGTGTGAGCAGATCCCTGTGTTGCATTATTGCAAATTTGCAATCTGTTCAAACTGTTGAATGCATAGGCAATTAGGCCTAGTGGTCCATGCCAAACCGAAACCCTTGGCAATTTGGCATCACAGAGCAGTGTGATGTGATCCATAACAATTGCTCTTGAAGAAACAAGAACCGAACTGGGTGTGATGAATGCCAAATTGAAGCCCTTGGCATCGGAGGGACAGAAATGATTCGCACTCGCAGCATGTCACTGTCAAGCAAAGAGTTTCTGAAACTCTGAACCTGACCTGATGCTGTCTCTGTCAGCCGATCTTCGTCCGTCACATGTGCAGGCGACGAGAAGAGCAGAGACTGCGTCAGCAGACGAATCAGACCTACCTGCCCCAGCTCCAACGAGTAATCCGATATCTGCTGCTTGCTTCCTCTCTTCCTCTGTCCGTGGATCCAAGCAGAGCTGGCCATTGTTTGCACTTCAGCCTAGAGCACGCACAGGAGGAAGCCAAGCCAAGCAGAGCGAAGCACCGTCGATCGACCAAGGAAATGGCGCTGGGATCGGAGTCACAGGCAGCGGCGACGACGGCGGACCCGTCATGCCCGCCGTTCCCTCTCCTGGAGGAGGAGGACGATGGAGGCCACATCGACGAGCAGGAGCAGGAGGTGCCGCACGGGGGCGAGCTGGAGCTCCCGACCGTGGACCTGGAGGCGCCGGGGAGGCGCTAGCGGCGGCGTGCCGGGGATTCGGCGTGTTCCGCCTCGCCAACCACGGTGTCCCCGCGGCGCTCTCCGCGCGCCTCTTCGCGACGGCGCGGGCCGCGCTGTCCGGGGCGCTGTTCAGCGACAAGCGCGCGCAGCCGGGCTACTTCTGGGGCACGCCGGCGCTCTCGCTCCGCGTCCGGGACGTCAACTGGCTCGAGGGCTTCCACGTCGCCCTAGGAGTGGAGCAGGGCCACGAGCAGCCCGCACCACTCGGCGACCTACTCGACCTCGCGGCGGAGTACGGCGCGCACATGGCGCGGGTGGCGCGGGCGCTCTTCGACGCGCTCGCCGCGCCGCTGGGCCTCGACGCGGACCAGGCGGCGACCTACCTCGCGGAGCGCGACGGGTTCCTGCGGGTGTACCGCTACCCGCGGTGCCCCGAGCCCGGGCGCCTCGGGATGGAGGCCCACACGGACAGCTCCGTGCTCTCCGTCATCAACCAGGACGCCGCGTCGCGCCGTCGTGGAGCACCTGCAGGCCGCCGTCGGCGGCCTGCAGGTGCTCCACGACGGCGCGTGGCGCGACGTCGCGCCGGGAGCCGACGAGACGGGGGCACGCTGCTGGTGAACCTGGGCGACATGGCGCGGGCCATCAGCGGCGACGCGTACTGCAGCGTGCGCCACCGGGTGGCGGCGAGCCAGGGGACGGAGAGGCTCTCGCTCTGCTACTTCGCGTTCCCGCGGGACGACGCCGTCATCAGCTGCGCTGGCGGCAGGTACAGGCCCTTCACCTACGCCGAGTTCCGGGAGCAGGTGCAGGCCGACATCAAGGCCAGTGGATCCAAGGTCGGCCTCGACCGCTTCCTTCTTCGCCACTAATTCTGATTCCTTGAGACGACCAGATCATTCCCGATTTGACGTGCCAACAGGCTGTTCGGCTTATCATTTGGTTTATCTGTACTGCATCTGGATTGTATTTCTCGTGGTTGAACAATGAACACCATAATGTTGAGCACCGAACAGCAGTGATACAGTTCTGATGGTTTGCCAGCTCATTGGTGGCATATTTGATCATTGAAACACTGCTCATCTGGAGTACCTGAAACACTGAAGTTGACAATGGCTTCAAAGATCATTGATACATATTTGATTTGAGAGTGACATCACTGATTTTTTTTTCAGTAATCATTACAATGCTCATGGGTTTCCTTGGCTTTTCATAACATATGCATCTGAGAGTAAGATAATTGAAATTTATTCGCTAATCATTGCAATGCTCATGGGTTTCCATGGCAGAAACCATCCTTATTCTCTACATCCTTTTCCCAACACCAATCAATCACTCAGCTATGAACTGCACTGCACGCCTATCAACAGGTTATTTTCTACTTGCGAAATGCAAATCCCTCCCCACATCACTTTCTCATCCATCTTTTACATTTTCTTCAGACTGTAGTCTGTAGCTAGACATTTTCTTCAGGACTTGGGCAAGGGCTCCCCGGCCAAGAAGGACTGGAACATCCTGAATGCCCTCCTAGGCTGAAACAATGGCACCTCATGCCCTGCACCTCGCACTGACGCAAACGTGAGCCCTTCATACACCTCAGACCACCCTCCTACCTGCAAATGTACAAGATGCACCTCAAACTCAAAGACACTATAGCAACGACAGGAAGATTGCTTAAACAGCAATGGAAAATTCAGTACCTGTCCAGCTGAGTACCATGGATACCAGCGGGTCTTGATCTTCAGACCAAGATGGCTGATTGCAAACCTTGTCGCGGTTACCGGGACGACTGAATCTGTATCACCGCTGCAGTTTTTCCATGTCACTTACAATGTTAAGCATCAATCAATCAAGTATAATTTGCTCATTTCAGATTCAGATTCTTCAGCTTACCTGAACACCCATATTCTCAGTCCTGCCTTCATTAGCTTCTTGTATGTTGGCAGCATGGAGAACTCTGAATCTTGCCATGTCTTGATCAGCACATCACTGTCAGGGAATAACAGAATATACACATTCAGTGCCACTGACTGGATGGCTGAACCGATCATGACAAGAACCGAAAAGAAGCTATGGAACCTGCATGCAGTCCATCTGTAGGGGATCCCCGTGGTGTTTGCGTGCATTGCCTTCTGCACGTCCAGCCTGTTGTAGTACTTCTCAGCGTAGGTCTCCGTGCAGGGGTCGTAGCCAAAGGATCGCCGGCGGATGAGAGTGTTCTTGAACCTCAGGACGGTGGCGTTGGACCTTGCCGCGGCACACGACGGCGTGTAGATGCTGTACTGGTCGATGTCCCCAAACTCCTGGTTCATGGCGTAGTTCATGGCGCGGTTGCAGAAGCGCGAGATGTTGCTGCTGCTGAAGTTGCACGACTTGAGGATGGCCTTGTAGGTGCGGTCAGAGATCATGGCGTGCGTCCACCAGTAGGTGACCGTGCCGATGTTGTTGTAGTAGTTGTCAGTGACGGCGTTGCCCACCTGATCGAGTGAATACAGGAAACAGTGCAAGGTAAATTCACTCACATTTAGAGCCAGTGAAATGTACTGTAACAGTTTTTTTTTTAATAAAAGCTTAGATTACACTAGATCCTGCTCATGTTTGAAAGATACTCACAAGGATTCCTTTCAGGTTGATGAAGGGCTTAGGCGAAGCCTCATTGTACTCAACAATCTTCCTTGCCAACTGGGGACATAGTGGCCTGGAATCAAGGGCAGAATAAGAACATATTGCAGCAGTAAAACTTTTAGACTGCTAGTCTTTCTTCTAGTGTGCTAAATATCAGAAGATTCAGAACACAGGATGACTTGTGGATATATCCCCTGTGGACCAGCAATGATAGTGAAAGACTTACCGGCGTAACTTTCTCCAGCTATGTAGAAATCTCGGTGCCGGTACTGTGGGAACCAGGACATCCAGCTGATCAAGAACTGCAGTGCATCTTGAGCTGCAGCCAATTCACATGTCACAATGACATCAATTAAGGCTTACATCAGAAAACTGCTAGTGATGTTGTATTTCAAGGTTCAGTCATCAGAATTTGACAGCTACTTAATGGCCCAGCAACAGATTATTACCAGTCCTCTCATCGCCGGATGTCTTGAGATCCGAGGTGGTGTTCGTGTATGAGAAGCCGACTCCAGCAGGCGATTCGAGGAAAAGAAGGTTGGCCTCTGCAACAGTGGATACAATTCTTCCCATCAGTGGATACATCACTTGATGATAAGAAAGTGTTTCTTTCACTTATCATGTCACTTATTTTCGTTGTTGTTCATGCAACATCTATAGAAAAAACATATATGAATCGTGTGTTGCGAGTTTCTCTTTTAACTGTATACTAATTGATTGTCTAAGATTGTTATTTGGAAAATTCTAAAAATTCGGGCATCTAAAATATAGCAACTTTTTAAAACCATCAGTAACATTACCTCTGTTCCATGAGTACTTGTTCAGAAACAGCCCTGTCCCGTTTGGTTTGATCCGGAAGGGGCCGATCTCTTCCGATGCTCCATACGCCACCGAAGAGCATCCAGGACCTGGCAAACCATCAGAATTGTATCATCACTGCTGATCGGTGCTCAAAGATTACTGTGGTCGTCGGTGTTCTTCAGCCACGAGAAATACAGTAAACAGAAACTTAATGCCAGACAGAAGATCAACGATATGATGTTCCGTTTCGTTCTCGTTCTTCTCGGAGACTAGAATTCAAGATTCTGTTGGCACGTCAAATCGGGAATGATTTGGTCATGTCATCTGTTGAGCATGTCTCGCTGCAGGATTGCATGACTGGTGGCTGAGACCCAAAGTTGCGCTCCCTAATGATGCTGAGCAGATAGATACAGTAGATAGATAGCTTTAACGACGATTGCAGTAGTACTAGCAGGCATCTAGGCTGGATTCAGAAGCATAATAGTGTCGCTGTACAAGATACGGAGTATAAGACAGTAGTAGTGGCACTAAGAAAAAAGCGAGAGAAGTTGGGCGGTCCAGGTCGCATTCAGACTTTCAGAGGCGTGCACCGGCCGTTCAGCGCTCTGCAGTCACCGCAGCCCAGGCGCATGGCATGGCATGGCATGCATTTCCCAAGGCACTCTGCAGGCAGGCACCAAGTCAAAGAGACCAAGGCCTCGTTCGGCTGGCTGGTCTTTGGCTTTTAGTCTTGATTTGTTGTGAGAGAAAAGATCTTGTTGGGTTTGGCCACGGTTGATTTGATGTGAGATAAAAGTATTGTTAGCTGGTGGCTAACAAGCAAGCCGAACAAGGCCCAAGCCACCATAGCCGTCCGTTGTGAAATGCACTGCCGTTCGCCCTAGCGACGGTCCAGCTTATTGCGCTGCATGCAAGCTGCATGCATTGGCTGCTTTTTTCCCTGTATCAGACCAGTGCGCAGGCTTTTGGCAGTGGAATACGGGCTCCTTTTCTGCAGCTCACCACCTCATTCGGCTCGGCTCGGCTTCAGCGGTGGTTCTCTCTTATCCTCGCTCTCTATTCGAATTATTATCGGGGCCTTGTTTAGTTGGCAAAATTTTTCAACCTTTTTCCCTCTCTCTCCATCACATCACATTAAATACACCAAAAGGCGTATGTTTTGGAATATAAAATGTAGGTAAAAAAAGTAACTAATTACACAGTTTAGATGTACATCACGAGACGAATCTTTCGAGTCTAGTTAATCCATGATTGGATAATATTTACCACAAACAAACGAAACGTGCTACGGTGTCCAAATTCTAACTTTTTTAAACTTTTTTCCAAAAAATTCTAACAACTAAACCAGGCCCGGCTCCATTATTGGTCCTGACTCTCTTTGTCTCTCTCTCCTCCCAGTCGCTGTCCTGTCCACTGTTGGCAGCTATGACGCGAAAGCAGATTTTTAGTTCTTACGTGCTGAGCACTGCTTATCGTGTCCGTTTAATTCGCATCGAGATCTATGCATGCCTGTGCATGCCTGCATTGCACTGCAGCGCCCGTGGCTGTGCGCCAGCCAGTGCGTGTCGCGCGGGCATGGCCCTGGCCCTAGCTCACTCTCCCACCTCACGCCATGCCATTGCGGTGTACTGTGGCACGGTATGCGCTCTCACGTTTCCTTTATGTGCTAGGAGACCCAGTGCCAGGTAAGTGCCAGGTAAAAGGCCGTCCGTCCGTCCCTGGCGATCCCTGCATACAGCAGCCACGCACCACGAAGGGTACACACGCTCACAGCTCACACAGTGAGTGACACAGAGAGCAAGCTGGTGGTACCTGTGCGTTGCCATGTCAAGTTGCCAGAGCTGATGCCACACTGCATGCACAGCCACAGGCAGTGTGATTGTGGGAATGTGGGGCAAGGGCACTTACTTGTTGGTGTTTAGCCCGTGGCCTTTTTTAACCCAGCGGGAGCGCCGGCGACGATGACAGGAACAGGAGGCGAAGCAAAGGGAATAAGAATAATCGGCTGGGGGGATGGGGGATGGGGGCTGAGCGACGGCGACTCCGGCACCAGCAGCGGCCAGCGGGAGACGATGAAAACAAACAGCCAAAGGTGTGTGGTGCCGCCTGGTCTGCACGCAGCTTTTGTCTTTTGGGCCAGCCAGAGCCAGCCATCTCTTCCCCGGCCGGGCAAGGCCACGATCTCCACGCAGATGCAGACGCAGGCAGTCACGCAGCCGCAGCTTCATCATTTCGTTTCCGCAGTCTCGGGCCCCTTGCAGCTCGCGCGGTCACATGACCTGAGGATTGGCCGGCTGGGGACCTGGGGATGCATGGCTGGCTGAGTCACCGGGTCACGGCCATGGCCACGGCGCCTAAGATTGCGTCGATCTCAAAGGACGCTGCCTACCTGTGTTTGCGGCCTTCAGGTTCAGTCACATTCAGAGAGTCGTCTCTGAACCTGGGACTGGGAGGAGGGAAGGGGGGAGCGATGAGTGCTGCATCAGCATCGCGACGTGGAATCCGGAGAATTTTCCCCCGATGCTACTGTTGATATCATGGCTGCTGCGCTGGGTGATGCGGACGACAACGCTCCTGCAGTGCTGCCAGCACAATCACGCTGCTATACGTGCACTACCAGTGCAGCAGTGGTGTGTGTGTGTGTCTGTGTGTGAGAGAGTTTTACTGACAAATGGTCGATCGGTCAGATCGACTGGGATCCAAGAAACCCCTGGTCGGAGCTTAGCAATCGGTACATCGATTAATAATATAGTGTTTGAATAGTGAATCGTCACCATTTGCTTATCCACTGATGGTGATGACGATGCATGGTTACAAAAGGGTGACGGCATGAGCATGCAAATGCAATGTCGGTACCACATGAAGGACTTACTACACGAGATCGATCGAATCGAATCGAATCGAACGAAGAGATAGGAAATTTGGGCCAAGAGTTCAATGCCAAGAGTCCAAAAACTGGGATAACAGTTCGTCAGCGAGATCAGGGCAGGGGGACGTGTGCATGCAGCAATGCACGCGTGCCTGGTCGCACCTAGCAGCAGCCGGAGCCAACTGCAAATATCTGGATAGCAAACTCTAAAAGGCAGATCATTAAACAGCGATAACTGAATTCTGTTGGAGCTTATTGGTGGCAAGACACGTGATTGGGACACAATTATAGGCCAGTACATGCCAATGATGATGCCATATAGCAATACTAGCATGCATGGTTAATACTAAAAGAGGATTCGATTTGGATATATAGGACTATGAGTAGAGTAGTGTCACATGGATGCATCTGGACATCTGGTATTCTTGTACAGCAGGAAACAAAGACTGCAGAAGCGACACCATTGCGAGTGATGCTGTCTGGTGATCTTTCTTTCACCCTACGATTTGGGCACCAAAAAGGGCCAGGGAGCGTGGCCACGTCGCCCGCTTTTCTCGGCCATCCGATCGGCCGGTTGGACGGCCTAGATCGAGCGAGCCCTAGACTTTTGCAGAAAAACCCTTCAAGTTTAACGAAATAAACCTAGAGTCCAGACCTCTCATCCCTCGGCCATGCCTCTTGCCTGCTCCGACGCGTGCAAGCAACGGCGGCGGCGCACGTCTTCCTCCTCTATGGCAGGCCCCACGCGGAGGTGACGCGATGGAGGCTTCCCGGCAGCGATGGCCACCGGCAACCCCAGCACGGATAGCTACCCGCGACATGCTCCCCTGCCCGTGTCGCCGCCCGAACTATCCGTGGTCTGTGGTTCTCACGCCGCCGGCATGGATGCCCGCCTCCGGCGCTGCCCCATGGTGGAGGCGCGGGCCGCCCTCGACGCGACCACCTCCGGCGTTCTAGGCTGGGCGCCGGCCGTCGGGTTCCTGCTGCGCAGGCACGGGGACAAATCCCGTTACATCTGCGCGGCGGTGCTGCAGCTGCAATCTCTGCTCAACCCAGCCAGCCATCTGCACACATGCAGCAGTGCCAGCACTGTTTCAGGGTCAGGATCCACAAACTGCAAACTCAATCCAAATTAAGCAGCTATAGCTCTACCTTCTTCAATAATAGTACTCAACATCTTCCTGTTCTCGCCAATGATGGCAGGCAATGCAAGCACCACGCACAGGAACTCGCTGCCCAGCTGCCCGTTAAGCAACGGCCAGCCCTGCAACCGCGCGTGCCTGCCGCAGATCGCCAGCTAGCCAGCCACTGCCGCCGTGACCGTCCCTCCAGGCGCCGCCGACGGCCAGCCCCTCAGCCGAGTGGCTGGTTGCGGCTGCTGCGAGTGACGAGGGGTTGTGCCCGCTGCTGCAGCTTCTATGTTCAGATCGACATCCTCCTCCGCTGCACTGCCCCTCGCACAACAACAATCTTCATCTGTTTCGAGGCCATCAGTCGTGCTCTCATGCTGACCATGGATGCCGTGGTGGAGTGCTGTGTCGACCCTCTTCACATCACAAGCAAGAAATTCCCCTTCTCATGCATGTAAGTTTGTTTCCCACCTGCTACTTGCTCGATAAAATGTCTGAACCAAATCGAGTCAACTTATGCAAATCCTATCAATTTATATTATAACACAAAGAAAATAGACTAACAGAGATATAAGAACGTCCTCAAGCATCTGTACCAAGATTATTTTAATGTCCTGGCTAACTTTTGTTTTCATTCTGTTGGCTTCATTTGCTTATCAACTAAAAGGCTCACCATGCTAATCCTTGGTCAATTTATGATAGAAATTTATGGAGCGCTTCTTCTATACAAATTTCTACGCATACATGATTGGTTTAGCATTTTCCTCGTGGACTGATTTAGCATTCCAGCAGCACACCTTGTATGCCAGCACATACATGAAAGTCATTTAGTTAAATAAAGCACTAATTCAGTCTAAGTACTCCAGTACGATGCTGATTATATACTATTTGCATGATGATTTTAACCGATTGTCATTGGATTTGATGGTTTATCAAAAACGAGCAAAAAAGTTGAGCTCTGGAAAAAGAAAGTTAAGTTGTTCCCGGAGGGAAGAGGCAAGTGCAGGAAGATCCTATCTTGGAGGGCCAGAAGGGTGACAATATCCCTCTGGATCCCAAGAAGAAAAAGCAAAAAAAAAAAAATGATGATTAAAGGCTTAATTTGGAATTGTAGAGGCATTAGAAAAGTGGTGTCTCTACTTTCTTAAAAGATCTAATGTTTGAATACAAATTCAATTTTATTGGTTTACAAGAAACCATGGTGGCTTAATGTGATGATGCTTTGCTTAGAAATTTAGACAGCAATAGCGAATACTTTGGATGTGCAACCTCTCGAGCCAAGTTGGTCTTGGTATACATGTCTTCGATTATCCGAGGATCCTATACGGATATACCTATGGTTGCACTCTATCCTGGTGCCCTGCCACTCTTCTTTGTTTGCCTATATTTTTGTTTTGATTTTTCTCCTTGTCGCTTTAGTTGTTTGCAAGGCCTCCTATTTTTTTGGACTTACTATCAAATTTTTAAGTGTAATCTATACAATTATTCATTCATCAATTTATAGATCTACATACATATTGTATACCTTGCATCCATGTGTGTTTCAACTGGTACAGTTGCAAAAGTTTTCATCAATTCTTGAAGTAGACTACTTGGATGCTATTTTATTCTTATTCATACTTCTTAAAATGTTTACATCCATAGTATTTCAGCTTGGCCTTGATAGCAGAATAACAATGTTGCCATGTTGAAAGAGGCATTTACCTGAACTTTTATTTATGATAATCCGTAACAATAAGTTGCAGTCGATTCTTCTATAATTAATCACTCATCTGACGCCACTGCCTGAACTTTTGTCGACAATTACATTTAAGTTTTATGTTAGTGTTTTGGTGCTTGCAGTTACAGATTTTCAAAAAAAATTCAGGACCAGGCTCTTTATTGTTTCTTACTATAGTTTTTCTCTGCTGTATGTAGCAAGTGCAAGGTGAAAATTGTAAAAAAAAAAAAAAAAAGATTTATACAGTCTGTCTCTGTCTTTGATGTACAGGTATTGAGTTCTTCGTCTCTGTATTTCAATATTTTTACTTACAATGATTTAGACTTCTAGAATGTTCTGCTCCTTAATTTTCTGCCATATGAAAGCTATTTATTTAAGTAAATGATATCTCTAATGTTGTCTCCTATTTATTTGACCCTTTTCATATATGAAACACTATCCAATAATCATGATGGAATCGGAGGGGTGATGGTAACTACTGCATTTGTGGAGTTCCTGAATCGGATCATATTTTTTTCCCATTGTGCCTTCCCCAAGATAATCTGGGCAATTTTGAAAGAGTCTCTTGATTTGGATTATGTCCCATTGCCACTTAAGAAGCTTAATGGTAACTACTGCGTTTGTAGAGTTCCTGAGTTGATCACATTTTTTTTTTTTTCGCACTGTGCTCTTTCAACCAATAGGGACAAGATGGCTATTGAATTTTGATATTCTCTATGTTGCTCTATCCCTGTTTTAGAAATATGTAGTCTTTCGCTCAACCAAAGAAACAAGCAGGGGAATTCTCCACATGAAGACAAGAGGGTCTTGTGGATCGGAAGCTTCGGCCCTTGTAAGCTTTGGCTCAAGCAAGTTCCTCCCTATGAACTTTAAATCTGTAATAGGGCTAGCTCTCCACCGACAATGTTGCCATAGTTCTTTAGTTAACCATCTAAACCTTAGCTGCTAAATTACCATATTGGTTCCAGAATATTACCAATTTGTAATAATTAACACTTGTTTGTGTATCTGAGCATTACCTCCTTGCCAATCAACAATGGCTATCTTCCTTAAAAAATGGGCTCATCAGGGCTTCCAACAGCGCGCACACTGGCCATAAGCGGCAACGCCGCGAACATTTCTAGTTAATACTATGACAGAGCTCGGCAGTGCTTTTGGCATAGGACCTACTAATTCAGTTCAGACAGTGTGTGTACTTAGGCTTGTCAGTTAATTAATTACTAGTACTTTATTGGAGTAGGAGTAGTTTATTACTGCTGACACTACCCAACATCAAGTCCTAATCCATGGTTTTGTCTGTCCCCTTCTCCCTCTATCACACTAGTGTAATATAAGTAGGAGTACACCCTAGTAGGAGTATGCATGTTGTGTTTCATTCCAAGAGGCCAAACAAAAAGGGCAAAACACACTGCCTGCACGTAGGCAAGGTAGCTGCACCTGCAAAGCACAGCTAGTAATGTTTGTTCAAGACCAAGAATGGCTAGAGTCAAGATGCAGCTACCTACCCGGCCTACCTTGACGCGCGTACAGTACTGTACGTACGTAACCTGCTGCCTGCAATTGGCTACATATACTGTACCAAATAGGCTATTCTACTGTAGAGAGACGCATACACACACGCACAGAGAGACACACGCTAGCTGTCCAGGCCGTCCAAAAACATTGTGTGTGCAGATGGATCACATTGCGATCGATCGATCGAGCCCATACCTACCCATGCTGTCATCAGATGGATATGAATATGGTCCTGTCGACGGTTGTCGTCACGCTCGATCAAGCAAACGTAGCCTGGCCGCGCGCGTACGTGGAGATTTAATTTCTTGGAACATACATTCGTACTGTATGTATTAGGACACCGGCTTCACATGCAGGATAGATTGAGTATACAATTGTTGATTGCGTACCTGTCAAAAAAAAAATTGTTGATTGCGTACGTAGCTGTGTATGTAACAACGACGACAGCTCCATGCATCGACTACACGAATCTTTCGATCCTTCGTTCTCTTGAATATGCAACAACCACTGTATATACAGATTTTAAAGGCGGTCAAGATTCCTCACGTCGCCGTCGCGGCCGCGGTTAGATGTTACGCGGACAATTTGACCCGATTTAAAAAAATTCAAAGAGGCCATCAGGGCCCAATAATTTCTTGGCTGTCGTATACTCCTACTAGGCCCGGCCCAGATCACTTGTCAGTTCTCTCTCTCCACCTCGGCGGCAGTCAGGAGGCATCGGTCTGTGTGGTGTGTCCCCCTCGCCTCGCGAGGGGCAGACGAGAATGACGCCGCTGACACCCGTCGCGTCCCTTCATTTTTCTCAGTGGATTTACCTGTCCTTATTGTTAATCTCCTTCAAGCTTCAGCTTCTGCGTGCAGGAGTACTATAAAATGTGCTCGTGACGAAGCTATAGATACTTGTAGATTAGTAAAATCAGGGAACGAACTAGCAGTAGTAGAAATAGGATGATGGTGTGTGTCATTATGCTCTGTCGTTATTAACGGCCTAACAGTTTCCTGCGTGGAAGTACTCGTCACTCACCTGCTACCTGAGACCCGAGGCCGGCAGTCTAGCTACCTTAGCTTGTCCCGGCGCCATCCCTGCTGGTGCTAGATCAAGTTTAATGGCGCTGCCTAGGCTAGAGTATTCTACACGGCCCGTGCAAGATGCCCTTGCCAGCACTGCACTGTAGGAGTAGGACTGGCTTTGGACCATTCTCGCAACAAGGCAAACGCAAGTCTACAAGGGTAACTAGACATGTATCACCTCTTCTAAACTCTCTCTCTCTGTCTCCCGCCTTGGTGTCGGTATATCACTCTCACGAGTCAAATTAAACAGGCTCAGCCACAAACACTCACCACAGACAGACACACTTGTGTGCCCCGGCCAGCCAGCAAACTGATGAGACTATTTGTTTTGTCCTCCTAACAATGCCATGGTTGTTGTCAAAAACATGGCACTGCTGTGTGCGTAGCACGTGCCTGTCCCAGTGTCACTGTTTGTGTAGGAAAGCATCTCAGGTCTACTCCGTACATACTCTACACCAAAATGCATGTCGTCTTCCCCGTGCTCAGGGCAACTCCAGTGTGAGATCTTTTTTTTTTTTTTTTTCGCGATCGGGCCGTTCACCCGTATTTCATTAAGAGGAGGAAAACCAAATCCAAATACAACAATCCCGATGCCGAGAAGACATCATGGGAGAAAACACCACGAAGACATAAAACTTAGACGACAAGCAAGAAGAGCGAGGGGCAGGGAACCCTCCACCTAACAACCCTGGCAAGCTGCGCCTATACAAAAGATAACTCAACACCTAGGTAGGTAGTAGTGATCGGAGCCGTAGATGATACACCACGGCAAACAAAGCATCTGCCCGGTAGAGAGAGACTTCGGTGGCAAAGCATCCACCGGAACCACCACGGCGGCAAAGCATCCGCCCGGAAACACAACCCGCGGCGGCAAAGCATCCGCTAAGCGTTCCAAACGGCAAAGCATCCGTCAAAGCAAGACAACCACGGCCACGGTGGCAAAGCATCCACGAACGACCTCGGCGACAAAGCATCCGAAAAGCTCCTCCGAGTCACGAAGAGCCAACGCCCTCGGACCACGGCGAGGAGGACTTACCCGACCACACCGGCGACGAAGCATCCGCCCAATCCAACGACCAACGGCCAAGACTACGGCTACAACGAACACCAACTACACATACCTAGGCGAGGAGAAAAAGCGAAGCTCAAATAGGTGCAAAGCAAGACGAACCCGGCGACCAAGCGAGGAGCGGACTGTAGGGGTGCCCAAGCGTTGCCTTCAAGAAGGGGATCGATCGGCGTCCGTGAACGCCGACAACGCCGAGGGAGCACCAAAGGTCTTTTCGACCCAAGTCCGCACGGCGAACCGCGCTCCTCGGCGACGCCACCAAGGCGGGGGCGGGCGCCGCGCCACCGTCGTCGCACGGGCAAGCTCCAGCAACGCCTCCAAGGAGGACACGACGCCAAGGCGCCGCCATTGCTCGTCCAGAGGACAGGGCTTTCACCCGGAATCAGCGGGGGCTGCGCGCGCCCTTCTTCGCAACGTCCACGGCGGTGAAGTGGTCGGCATGCCTACGGCGCCACCATGGAGCCACGGCGCGCGCTGCCAGTACCACCTCGGCCCCACCACCATGGCGACACCACCACCGCCCGGTCGGGCGGAAGAAAAAGGTGGTCCCGCCGCCCGGCGGCGCCCGGGCCACGGGGAGCCGATACCGGCCGAGGGGGCGGATCCGGCCACGAGGGGGGGCCGGGATCCGGTCGAGCCGCCCCACGAGCCCGAGCGCGTGCCCCCAACCACCATGGCCGCCCGGGAGGGAGGGCCTCGGCCTAAGGGTCGACCGGATCCGGCCGAGGGTGGCGGGGATCCGGCCACCGGGCCCGCCGGGCGCCTCGGCCCCCGCCACGGAACCCTAGGGCCGCCGCCGCCGCCAGCGACGGAGCCGGCCGCGGGCGTCCGGCGCGCCCGGATCCGCCACTGGGGGGGAGCGGAACGGGCACCCGGGAGTCGCCGACGCCTTGGCTGGCCGCCGCCGGAGTTGGAAGGGGAGAGGGGGTGGAAGGGAGAGAGGCCGGGAAGATAAGTGCGAGGGAGAGGGAGGGGAGGGGCGGGCCTTTTGAGCTGCCCCCCTGGCCGCCGCCGGGCGAGGAGGCGGCGCGGGCGGCCGGGCCGACGAGGATGGAGGGAGGTGTTGGGCGGCGGGGCTGGGGGCCTCGGTCGCCCCGTGAGGGGAGACGACGCGAGGCGAGGCTTCCGTGGACCCTAGTGTGAGATCGAACTATGCGCTGTGCAAAAACGAACGCGACTAAAGTTCGATTGCTCCAGTGCAAACACCGGTTCGTGGGATCCATATGCTACTTAAAGAAATAATATTCTTGTCCTGTCTTGTGGCCACACGGAAGATGCAGCTGCCATCCTTTACTCTCTCTCTTCTCATATTTGTACGACGTTGCTTTTATTTTATTCGGATGGTTCGACTCATATACATGGTTCGCTTTCTCATCCGACAAGTATGGTTCGAGTGCTCCAGGTGTTCACGGTTCGCTTTCCTACTCCCATGGTTCGCTTTCTTCTGAACACTGGAGGTGCTCTGGCCTAATATATTACCCGTCGACGACGACACGGAAAAAGGCCCCTAGGGATACCTGCGATGTCGGACAGGCACATGTTCACCCGGTACAGCGTGCCAAGGAACACTACAAAATAAAGTACAAAGCCAGTGGTATTACACGAGATAACCAAAGCAGGCTAGCAGCATCAGGTGGATATATAGATGGAGCCGTGCCTGCCCCTGCTGCACAAAAAGGCTTTGCATGACCGTGTGTGTAACTACAACGCGCCGTATATGCTACGGCGGCTGCTAACTCTAGTAGCTGCTTCGAAGGGTTGCAGCCTTGCAGGGGCAGCACTCCAATGCGTGGTCTTTGAATTCAAGTGTGGTACTATGGTCGTTGCATGGAATTGATGGTTTGTGATCGATCGATCGATGCCGGCCGACCTGTGACGAGGATCGCAGAGGAGGTCTGCGGTGCAGTGTGCACTGTGCAGATGAATGCAGATGTCCTGTGTGTGATGAGCGGTGAGTAATTAAAGGGCCTTCCATTTCGAGTAGTAGTGCATACTGTAGCGGCTAGCTGGACTGGTGGAGTCCGCCGGCCGGACAGGGACAGGGCACCGCGATGTTTGGCGCACGAATTCACTGCCGTTTTTCTCGCGACGTTGCAGTGTACTCCCTCTGTCCTTTTTACATGTCACTTTATGGGGTGCGTCTTACGGCCAAACTTTCTCAATTTTGACTAGGTTTGTAGAAAATACGCACAACATTTATATCTCCGGATAAATTTATTAAAAAACTAGGCTTAAACATCTTTTCAATGATACTAATTACTTAACATAAATATTTATATATTTTAATATATAATTACCGGCAGTTTAAAAACGTTGACTACCGGGGAGCGGGAATGGCATCTATTTGGGACGGGAGGAGCAGTACTGTACTGTAGTATCGTCGCAGCTAGCTGCTAGCTATGGCTGGCTGCATGCATGTACTAGCTTGATCGATCTGGTTTCGGGCCCACCTGTCAATGACGGACTGACATGATCCGGGAACGGGGGCACCCAGTATAATGGCTTTGGTCTAGTCGCGTAATCGCATTGCCGTCGGGGCCGCCGGTGCACCAGTTGCATCGTAAAAAGAACAATGTCGGTCTACCCAGGTTGCATTGTCGCCATTTTCACTGTTCAGAATTGAGAGGCACGGTATGAAAAACCTGCAGTGGATGATGGAACCAAACACCAACTGTCTGAAAGCACCAATGGATGATCATGAATGCAAGGATATATATGAATCCGTATCAGAATGCACTGAAAGCAGGAAGATGCAGATGACAACTTGCTTTTGCTGACGCTGATTTCCAGTTACTCCTATCGTATCAGTTGGCCAGGCCGGCTTGGAGAAGCCTCTTTACCTTACGACCCATGAGCACCCATATGGATGAGACGATTGTCACCCCCACCAATATATTTGTGTTCCTCCATCTAAGGATCCAATAAACGTGGCGTGGCCGGCAATGCGTAGGACGGGACACGGGTGGACACACTGCACTCCATGCATGGCAAGTACGTACGCTCGGCGTTAGTGCGTTACTACTACTACGATTTGAATGCGTCGAGGTAGCGAGGACGCGCACATGCCATCATCTGATCATCCATAGGCACAGGGTGTGGCCGCCCCTGTGGTCTGTGGCCGTGTGCCCACACCACACAGGCGCATTCATCTCCTGGCCGTCGCACGCAGGCAGTCCACATGCGTCCGTGCATGGCCACTCCAGATCGATCCTGAAAAGGAGGCTTTTCCCCCTCTCGATCCGAATTCCGAACGATCCGGGACTTCATCAATCTAGCGACGGAGGTGTGGTGCGCGCCAAGTTGGATCGGCGCTACAGCATTTCGGACGTCGGAATCGATCGGAGCAGGAGGAGCCAGTTGCCGGCCGTCGTCGGTGCCACTGCCACGGGTGACCGGTGGAGAGCTGAGATCTCAAGTCATCCACACGAGAATGAACACGCGAGGCGATCTAAGGACAGGAGGTCGTGGCGCGTGGCTGGCTGGAGCAGTGGCCGCGGCCGCCGGGAGGACAGGACAGCAGGCTCCGGCCATGTGGTGCTGTGCTGCCTGACTCTCCGGCCGATCCGCCTGTCGATGGTTCATGGATGCAATGATGGATCAAGATGGATGACCAGACGACGCCAGTGTTACTGCAACCGACCGACCGATCGTTCACAACTGCTCAACTGGCAGTGACAAGTGACAACAACAGCTACCGATCGAGTCTGCGTGCATGATATGCATATGTACGTACTTCGTACGTACTACACCAGGAGACGGGCTTGTGTTTGTTGCATGTGGTATGTGGTATGTACGTAGTACTCGGTACGCCGGAGTACGTACTAATAGTAATAGCCAGCCATACAGTACGCGCGTTGCAGCTGGCCCTGGCTGTAGAACGTGCCCTCGCACAGTGCAATAGGAGTATACTGTATGGCGGACAGCTTGCATTGGCCGGGTCGTCCTGTAGCATAATTCATGTCTGACATGGCAGGAAGCTATTCATGCGTACAGTACTACACTAGTACAGTAACACATGGTGCCCTGGCTGCATGCGCGATGGTGAGCCCTGGGCACTGGCGAAACTAGCTGCACGCACTGCTGTAGTGCTGTGTTGTGTTCACGTCGGTCCCAGCTCGATCGCCAAGCACCTTCCCCAAACAATCCATCTGCCGGCTGCCGCTCCACCCCGTGATATGATGCATCTTCGTGTGTACAGCACGTAGTAGTACGATGTAGACGTGTAGTAGCTAGCAGTAAGTGCGCACACATTTTGTTAGTGCTGCTTGCGTCGTTGGTCCCGATCCAGCAAACGTAACGTACAATGCCTGCAGATCGACCAAGTTGCATTAAGCTAGCTAGCTGCCTAGCTCTGCCCCTGCCACTGCCACGATCGGTGGTAGCCGTGGTGCCTGCCACGAGTGACCTACAGTACCTAAGCTGGGCCGGCCGTGTTGGTCCGCGTCGGCCTCCACCTGCGTGTCGATCTGCTGCATGCATGTATGCATGCATCCATCTGAACGTTCGTGTTCGCTCGCCTGAAGCCCTGAACCAGCAGCTAGTACGTCACCTGCGTGTTCCGTTCGCTCGTGATCCGATATCTCGCTGCAAGCGTACCTTGCCGTCAAGATGCAGCCAGCCGTCCGTCCGTGGAGTTGAGGTGCCGGCCGGAAGCGTCAGCCGCCAGCGCGGGCGTTCTTGTCATGTGCGTGCTAGTGGACTAGGGCCGCCAAATTCGCCACGAGCACAAGGCGGCTTCCTGTCCAGAAATGAAGTTCCGGCCCAGGTGTTCAGTAGGTCTGGGCCGCAACATTGAATTGAATTTCCATTTCCTTTCGATATTGGAAAAGGTTCGAATTCCCTTCCCCAACTATCGAAAGTTGACTTTTCTCCGCCAGCGTGAAAACGGACAAATCACCTCCCTCAATTTTTAAACCATGCGAATTACCTCCCTCGGCGGTTCTCGGGGGGCGGTATTGTTCTGATAATAGCGGTTTGCCTTTTTCCTTTTTTAAAAAAATCGGTGAATCTTTGAAAAATCATAGTAAATCAAAGAAAAATCATAAAATGGAAAATCCAATTTTGTTGTACTCCACATGATTAGATCTACATAAAAGTGAATATATAATATGATATACTTTAATATATGTCTTTTTTTCATTTTATATTAAAATATATCATATTACATATTCAATGTGTAGATTTAATCATGCGGAGTCCAACAAAATTGGATTTTTCATTTTATGATTTTTCTATGATTTACTATGATTTTAAAAAGATTCAAATTTTTTTTAGAAAAGGAAAAGGCAAACTTATTGTTATCAGTAATACTACCCTCAAAACCGCTCAAAGGAGGTAATTCGCATGGTTTGAAAAAGTTGAGGGAGGTGATTTGTCCGGTTTTTCACGCTGGCGGAGGAAAGCTTGAACTTTCGCGATAGTTGAGGAGGAAATCTAAACTTTTTCCTTCGATATTCAATCAAGCGGCCCCTGTGGGCTCAAGCTGTTTTTATGGGCTGAATTTAGTGTTGGATTGGTTTAGTTAGGCTGTAAATGGGCCGTGTTTATTGATCGGCTCGGTTTGGTGCGGCTACTAAAAAATCATGTTCGAACGAAGGGTATAGTAAGACAAAATCGCCATCATCGTCACCCGAGCTGGAGTTTTAAATGGTCTCTGGAATTCGACCTTTTTTGTCGATTGATGGACCGGCTGATTTGGGCAACTGTGTAATTAGTTATTTTTTACCTACATTTAATACTCCAAACATACTCCGGGCTGATTTGGGCATCAGTTTTAAATGGTCTCTGGAATTCGACCTTTTTTGTCGATTGATGGACCGGCTGGAGTTTTAAATGGTCTCTGTAATTAGTTATTTTTTTACCTACATTTAATACTCCAAACATACTCCAAACTTACCAACTAAACAAGGCACAAGTTTCTCTCCAAAATTTCCTGCACCTCCTATCACATAAAACAATAAATGCACAAAAAGACGTATGTCCGGAATATGAATATAGGTAAAAAAATAAACATTGTGAGATTATTTTTTGAGCCTAGTTACCATATGGTTGCATAATATTTACCACAAACAAACAAAACGTGCTACAATTTTTTCAGTTTGCTACAGTACCAACTTTTAGCCAAAATTGCCAAACTTTACCCAAACTTCTCCCCAAAATTTTCTGCACTCCCATCACATCAAAGCATTAAATGCATCAAAAGACGCATGCATGGAGTATAAAATGTAGATAAAAAATAAACTAATTACAGTTCGGATGTATATGGCGAGCGATTCTTTTGAGCCTACTTACCCTATAATAAAATAATATTTATCACAAAACAAATGAAACGTGCTAGAATCTTTTCGGTTCGACAAAGCACCAAATTTTTGGTCGATTTGCCAAATTCGGCCCAAACGTTTGGGCTCTAAACACACCTTGCACGACTCGGAGCGCTCTATAAACGTTTGGGCTCCAAACGCTAGTATTGCTTTCACAGTACTTAAGAAGTAGGTCTGTTTGGTTCAGTTCTAAAATTGCCTTGCTAGAGATTTGACAAGTCAAAACTTAGGCAAAAAAAATATTACCATTAATTTGACATGTTTTTTTTTTTTTTTGTAGGAAATCAATTTGCAGCCAAAATCAAGCCTTGCCAATCCTTATCGGGTCAAAATTTGAAAGTGAAACCTTCAAGAGTGGTTTGCCGCCCGTTTTGGGTACGGGGACTAATTGAGGCCTTGTTTAAAAAATCATTTTATAATGTACATCTAAACTGGGGCTAAGCGTGATGTAATGGGAGATCGGGAAAAAAATTAGAAATTTTAGCCATCTAAACAAGACGTGATTCATCCGATCGAGAGGCTTTGCACGCCGGGGGTCTGTACTCTGTAGCGTACAGTACGATGGCAGGGACAGCCGGACAGGATGGATGCATGGACTGAAGTGACCTTACACGCTTTGAAGGCTGGACTCATGCCTATGCCTAGCCCTGGCCTAGCCCTGCTGATCCCTCTTGTTCTCGTCCCAATCGCCGGTCCGCTTCCAGCTACCAGCTTCCGCCGGTCCGCCTCTACTCCTCCCTCGCCCCAACCGCGCCATGGCCGACAGATGGAGCTATGGAGAGACGGTAGCGCTCATCAAAGCGTGGAGAGAGGTGCGCAACCGCCGACGCTACGGCGAAACCGACATGTGGTTGCCGGCGAGCCAGCGCAGCCGCGCGCGCAGCACCCGCGGTCTCGCCACCGACGACTGGCGGGCCGTGGCCACGGCCGTCCAAGCGTTCCGCACCAACAACAACCTCGATCCCAGCCGTATCCGAAGACCAAAACACTGCCAAAGGCGTGTGGAGCGGCTCCAGCGTCGCTTCGGGGATGAGCGGCTGGCCGACCCGTCATGGCATGGCTTCGTCGCCCCCGTCATCCGCAACAGAACCGCGGGCGGGCGCAGGCAGTCTAGCCTGCGCGCCCTAGCAGCTGCGGCCATGGAGGCCTACGGTGGCGACGAGTGCGATGGCGGTGCTGCGGGTGGACGACAAGCTCGCGGCGGCTCGGTGGTGGCTGTGGGCGTTTCTGCAGCGGCGGACGTGAAGGGTGTCCCCGTGGTCGCTGCCACGGAGAACGCGGGCGACGGCGTCGCCGTGGAGATGGAGATGGATGAGGGCGCTGCCACTCCCGCGACAGAGGGACTCGGCAGCCTCGCCACGACGGAGGACCCTCCGTCCGGGCCTGTGGATCGCTCCTCCGCCGCTGCGACGGACTTCTGGGGGGCCCGATCCCCAAGAAGCGGAGGACCGGTGCCTACGCCTCCACCTCTGCCGCCGGTGCTGGGGACGGGCGAGCGCCCTCCGTCAAGCAGGAGCTTGTGCGCGAGGCAGCCGCTGCGACCGCGGCGGAAATGGCTGCCGCGCTGGGTGAGGCCATTGCCGCGGAGTCCAATGACATGGCTGTGGTGGCTAACGTGCTCAAGGAGGCGACGACGCTCTACAGGGAGGTAACGCTGCAGAGGATCGAGCTGCAGAGGCAGATGGTGGCAGCGCTGGCTGCGGCTATGGGTGGTGCCGCAGCGCCTGAGCCGGCATGCGTGCTGGGCATACTAGGATCACAGCATTTTGTTGCGCCGCGTTCTTTTGTGTCGTTTGGCTGCATTGTGATTAAAGATGTGCATCGGGCCGCCCCGCACGCCCGGCCCGGCCCGTCGAGCCGCACGCCCGTTGAGGCACGGGCTTGTCAGGCCCACGGGCCACCGGGGCGTGCCACACCCGTGTACCGTGCCCCAGGGTCGCCTGGTGCACGGCGACGCTGGCCCGATTCGTCGCGGGCGGCCCAAATAGCACGGGGCCCAAGTGTTACACCAGCCGCCCGAGCACGTTTTGTACAAAAAAAAAAAATCTATTTGATCAGAATTTGATATAGATTTTGAAAATCACATTAACATTCATCACAACTTATCACATTCACCTCAGATTACAAGCAGAAGTGACAAACATTTAAAGATAAAGAAACTTGAGATCTGTGAGTGCAATGCCGCCTCATTAAAAACCTTCCGGGTAAAACTCACACCTCGTGAGATAAAACCCCAGGAAGGAAAAGAGTACGGCTTGCGAGTCTCAAGTTTTCATGTTCATCCATAAAATAAGATCAAAAGTATTTAAGTTATTACAAAACAGACTGAACTCTTACTCAGGCTCTCAACTCTCAACAGAAAGAGTACCAACAGCTCTCAACATTCACTCTCAACTCACAAGACTCCAGCAGCTCTCACGGCTCTCAGCGAAGGCTAGCAAGCAATAAGCAAGACTACATCGGTAACTACACCAGTTCACATGAGCAAGCCCAGCAAGTCTTCATATCCAAAGACCAAAGCATTCTAGCAGGAAGACTACATAAAAGACACAACAAGAACAGTCACTACAACAGTCTCAAGTTCTCAACTCACAGCTCCATTACCAAGAGTTCAAGTGACTTACCAGGAGTCACTACTCAGCAACGATCATAACAGTTCCATCTCGAGCACCAAAGAAATAACAGATCAAGCATTAAGTAGTTCCATCTCCAAGACTACACCAAGCACAAATACATCAGTCAAGACTACACCAAAGTCCACAAGTACATCAGTCATCAAGCAACAAGTTACTTACCATTAGGTGGAACCAACTCCTTCATCCCTGGGCCATCATCATCAAAAAGTTGTTCTCATAGTATTCTTCCAAGCCTTTGTCCTCCCGCTCCATCTCGTGCTCTTTCCCTGCCCCATCTCCCGGTCCTTGATCAAGACCACCGCTCAACGTCCTCTCGAGTCATTGCTCGACGGCGTTCCTCGATTATCTGCCGGACAAACTAAAACAAGACTCGAAGAGGTAGTTGAAGCAGAACGACCATAATGTCTTTAGCCATAAGAGAAAGAACTGGATAGGTTAGTTTATGCTCATGCCACCGGTTTAGGATATCAAAATTATCATCAAGCTGCCGCAACATTATCGCATCAAGGTAAGTACTAAGTTCGAGAGATACCAAAAGACAGAGATGCACCATCCGAATTACCGGAAGAGGATGAGTTTCCTCCAAAAATTCTGCCCCATGCACGTTTCCTCTTACATCGGTCCGGATGGATGGGTGGTCCTTGATGGTCTAGTCTGCACCAAACTTTTGTCATACTTGTCATACAGTTTATACAATTCAGTTTTAACTTCATCATAGTAGCTTGCCAGAACTAGTTTTGGCAAAAGGTTCCATCAATTCAAGTGTTTTCGTAAACCTCTAAGTTTAGCTCTTGGATCCAAAACAAATGCAAAAGAGTACAGTACAGGGTGCGGGTCTTCCAAGATTTAAGAAATTTAGCCTTCATAGGCTTGATAACATCGAAAAGTAGACTATCTTTTTCATTATCATGGAAATGCATTGCAATCTCAATCAAGTGGTGCCGCACAAAAGGACTAGTGGGGTAATAAACACCGAGAAAGGACACATGTTGACTCATAGAACGTGAAAGGAACTTGAAAACCTTATTAGCTTGGTGCCGGTGTTGACCATGTATAAGTTGATAGCCAATGTTAGAATTGATGAAAACAGTAAACACATTTTTATATGGCAGCAAATGTATAAGCATAAGAAAGGTGGAGTTCCATCTAACATCCATGTCCAAATTAAACTTCCTAGGTGTCATTCCTTGAGCTTGACAGTACTTTTTGAACTGTGCAATGCGCTGATTAGATGAATTTAAAAAAACAATAGCAGTTCTAAGAACCTCAAGCAAAGGTGCAATTTTTTCCAAGCCAGATTTCACAATCAAGTTAAGAACATGGCAAACACAGCGCTGATGCACAACAAAGTACTGCTTTATGTCAGGATCTAATGGAGAAACATCAAAACCCAGGTAACCATCAAGCTGAGGTGTCAAAATTGACATAGCAAAGGGTATTAGCATAATGTAATGTGTACATAAATTATTAGTCCATAAACTATCCTAAATCATGATTGAAGGTGTTTTTTAAATAGGAAAAAGTCTAAATCACACCCCCACCTTTGGGAGGTGGTCTAAATCACCCTAACCTTTGAAATGGTCTAAATCACCCACGAACTTTTAAAAACCGGTCAAATTACCCCTAAAGCAGTTTTTGAAAAAATCATAGAAAATCATAGAAAAAATCATAAAATGGAAAATAAAATTGTGCTAGACTCCAAATGAGTAGACCTACGCAATGAACAAATAATATGGTATGCTTTAGTACATTTTTTTCTTTGTAGCTTTAGATTTATGCTTTTCCTCGTAGTTGTAAAAAATGTACTAAAGTATACCATATTATATGTTCATTGCGTAGATCTACTCATTTGGAGTCTAGCACAATTTTATTTTCCATTTTATGATTTTTCTATGATTTTCTATGATTTTTCAAAACTGCTTTAGGGGTAATTTGATCGGTTTTCAAAAAGTTCAGGGGTGATTTAGACCATTTCAAATCGGGGGGTGATTTAGACCACCTCCCAAAGGTGGGGGTGTGATTTAGATTTTTTCCTTTTAAATATCCACTGTGTTTGAGTCCGAACTGGGGTGGGATTGTGTGATTTTTTTTTTTTTTTTTGGGCAATGTTCATCATGACCAAGGACGTGCACGTGCACCCAAGGCCTAGCCCAACCTCACCGCAGCCCAAAAGCATCAGGCATGTAGCCCAGGCAGCGGAGCACAGCGGGGATGAACAAGCGCAGGAATTCGTTCTTTCTCTCTCCCTATATATGTGGCCTAAACCATCCAGCAACCTGCAGGTGTTCCCGTGTGGCCGGCCGTGTCCATGCCGCCAATCATGGCCGCCCATCCCACCATGGAAAAACTAATCAGATCACACCGCGCACGCACCTAATCGGATAGGCCGTATGTAATTGAGTGATTAGTTGCTTAATTAATCTAGCCGCCCCGACCGGCTCTTTCGCGTGCTGCGTCGTCCACTCGCTGGGCGCTACAAATAGCAGCGAAATGGCGTGCGGCACAGAAAAGCTAGCCAGCCATCGAAGAACGCAAAATCTGAGAGAAAGGCACAGTGCTACTGCTACACACTACAGGTAAAAGGGGAGAGCGGACGAGGAGACAGACAATGGCTGCCTCATGCTGAGCTCCACTTTCAGCCGTGGATACAATGCTAGATCATTGCTTGCGACTAGCACTTTCTGCATTGATAACCGAAAGAATGTTACAAGACAGTCAGCTCAATATAAGTGGAAAAACTTTAAGAAATATCTTGTAGAAAATTCAGGGGAAGAACTTACCAGAGCGGCAAGATGGGCCTCTTGTAAAATACCGCCATCGATCTCCAATCTAGCTATTGGAAATTCCGGAAGATGACCAGATTGCTTTTTACCTAGTAGATTGCCAGGGCCACGGAGCACCTTCAGAAGATTTTTCGAGCACCTTCAGCCTTGGCAGTGTGCTCGAAGTGGAAGCCAGGAATATGCATCTGGATTTCCTTTCACCACGGCCTACTCTCCCTCGCAGCTGATGCAGTTGAGCAATTCCAAACCTCTCGGCATTCATGACAATCATCATGGAAGCATCAGGAACATCAACCCCGATCTCAATCACCTGTGTCGAGAGGAGAATGCGTGTTTCTCCGCTTCTAAAACTGGTAAGAGTTTCTTCCTTCTCATTGCTCCTCATGCGGCCTTGCAGTAGCCCACAGGGATAGCCCTGCTTCGAATTCTTTCTTTATGGAATCAAATTCAGCCGTTGCAGCACGGAGTTGTGGCAACTGCTCGGACTCATCTATGATAGGATACACAAGGTAGACCTTGCCCCCATCTATCAGTTCATCCCTCATCATCTGCGGATCATCATAAGATTGAAACAGAAGACATAAGAAAGCGGATCTCACTGAATCTACATACACACAGAAGAAACAAAAAGATTTAGGTCCAACAGAAGAAGCAAAAGGCAAAATCATGTCATCACCTGGAAGACAGTTTCAAAGCCTACATCATTTCCTTCAAGAGCAAGTGTTTCAATAGGTTGCCTTCCAGGAGGCAGGTCCGTAATCTATAAGAAACATGATGTCGGCTGCTGAAATCTGATTTGTTAAATTTTGAAGTAGCAGGTCACTGGCATCCAGACGAGCGCAGAATGTGCTACTGATTGTTTAATAATAAATTTGTATTATTCTAGAATTAGCCTAGCTTTATGTTTATTTTGGACGTGGTACCTTATGTACTCCCTACACGTTACATGGAAAATGATACCTGAGTAAGAGACATGTCACCGTATAAAGCTAGGGCCAATGTTCTTGGAATTGGGGTAGCTGACATCGCAAGAACATGGGGAGCCATAAATGCTTCAGAACCAGAAGTATCATCTGAACTTGTATTTTCACCACTCAACTTTGAGGAAGAAGTATATAGCTGTAACAAAATGTGAAATTTTGGCTTAGTAAACAAAATTTAATGTTGTCGGCATCAAAACGAAATCAGAAAGGCATCAATCAACTCATTGCTAATCTAGAGTTTGCATAGAAAAATTATGGTACTAATAAATGCATGTCCACAAGGTGCAGAGATCAGAACATGTACTCACCACATCAGGTGTAAAAAAGAAAATATGAGAATCCTGGTAATCATATTCCTTAACTAAGAAACTTAACCCTAAGCCCCCACCAGCAAGAAATACAGTTTCTGTGCCAGTACTAGAACAAAATAGCATACGGGAAGAAAATGCATAGTTAACATTCAATGTGACCAACATATGCTCAGCAATACCTTACTATTAAACCTGCCTCTCTGTACAACTCCAAAGCGCTGCTGTTCATCTATAACAGAGATACGTAAAGCTGAAAAATCAGTTTTATCAGCTATTAAGCTGTGTGTTCCAATGACCATGGCTATCTCTCCAGTTTTCAGACCCTGTAATATAGAATATAAATAAAGCAAAGATATTAATATATGCATATGGAATTTGAGAGTGAGTGAAAGAACTAGGGAGAATAGCTTGCATTTCGAATTATCCTCGACTCCCTTGTGGAAGTTGAACCAGTTAGCAAGGCAACATTTGGTTTCTCATCTCCATCCAACTTCTCTAGCAATGAAGTTAGGTGTTCATAATGCTGGACAGCAAGCACCTCTGTTGGAACCATGAAAGCGGCCTAGAAAGGAATGTGTAAAGTAAATGCATTAAACTAAAGAAAGTGCCACAGGGACAATAATAGTTTTGTTTTCTCGTATCTTCTGTTTGCGTAAACAACTTATTATAACTCAGCAAGCTGGATTGCACTGACAAACCCTTTGGTATAGAGTAAAAAGGCAACTAACTCCGTAGTACGATACCTGAAACCCTGAATTAACAACCTCCATACATTCCAGGAAAGCAACAATGGTCTTTCCACAGCCAACATCTCCCTGTCACCAACAAATAGAAAACATTTGTAAGCTTATAACAATATTCGTAATTACATAATTTCATATAAGCCACAATAAATATAACACATTTGCAGCAAATTACAATAGTCACTCAACTGGCAAACAACAATGATTTTTCTAGTGCTAATCAAAACAGATGCAAACATTTGTTATGCTTCCCCAATCTTTATTATAAAAAAAAAAACGCAACATGGTATCACCTCACTAAAGCTGTCTTTCTTGCCAGCATTTTAGATTCCTTATTTTCCTCAGCCACAATTAAGTTGTGCACCTGTGTTTCTGGCAAACTACAATGGGGCTACTGAGTAACAATCCAAACAGATGCAGGCATTTTGTAATGTTTCCCCAAACTTTATTAAGAAAAAAAGGGACACCACACTAAAGGTGTATTTCCTGGTAGTTTCTAAATTCATTTGTTCCTCAAACACCTATATTATGTAGAAGAACTGCGTTCTGTAAAATGTAGAGCAGTAAATGAGGTAGCAGCAACTTCAGTCTTTAGGAAAGGTAGCCAAGTCTCTCATTGAATTACCATAGCATCAACTAATAGAGAACAAACTTTAACTCCTAGAAGACCAAATAAAAATGGAGGGGATAACAAATTTGAATTTTCAACAGAAGGATATAGTATTATCAATTTATCATACTTACTGTTTTAAGAATCATAAGGTGGGATGCAATATTAGAAAGTACTTTAAAGTTCAAACAACTATAAAGAAATCCTTTAAAACAAACATGACTGAAACAAGAAATGTACAACAAATTGCAAGTGTATGATGACAATTAAGAGTCCACTAGAACATCACTGATGAACCAAGTCTAGAAACAAGAATGAAATTTTGAAATGTTTGGATAACAAACTAAGAAAGGTGCAAATAGTTACCTGCAGGAGTCTGTTCATGGGAACTGGTCTCCTGAGATCCCATATAATCTCTTTAACAGCATTCAATTGACTTGGAGTAAGCGAATAAGGAAGAACCCTCAACAATTTCTTTGTAAGAGGAGACCAATCGTCTACACCAACAGTATTTAGCTCATGATTTTTACACTTGTATAACAACTCCTCTTTCTCAACCCGCGTACCAACTGCTTCAAGCATTTGAAATAGTCTTCCCAACTGAAATAACAACCAATGTTGTTGTAAGTGGCACATGTTCAAGGTTATCTAGTGGTCCGAGTAATCATGATTGGTTGCGGTTAGTCGGGGCTTATTGGTGCCACCGTGCCATGGCGAGTAGGGTCGATTAGAAGAATTGAAAACATTGCGCATGTTTATTTGAACCATTAAATACCAAGGTATAATTAAGAACAATTATTATGAGCTCAAAGAAATGTAATATGGCAATATCCATTATTTATCAACAATTATTATGAACTCAAAGAAATGTGAACATGGCAATATCCACTATTTATCAAGTCAACCAAGCATGCCAAGCAAGTTGCAGACTAACAAGCCAATAATACATCTGAAATTTCTACATATGTACAATGAGCTTGTGCACAGATGTCAACAAGCAAAACGGGCTGAAACTGAAACTGAAAGCAACAATGATACCTGGAGGTAAAAGAAATCATCAAATATAAGCCTTCTTCGAGCTAAATCAGCTTCAGATCGATCCTTAGGTTTGTGGATTCCCATGTAAGCCTAAAATTAACCCAAAATGTTATTTAAAACATTATTTAGAAAATCAGAAACATACCAAGTCATACACTACTCCCACGGATAAGAAAAATGCAATGCCTATTAACTGCCCTAAAACAGAAGTCATATTGGGTATTTACATAGTCCACAGGAAATAACTTAGAATCAACCTCTTTTTGTGATATACTCCCTTGATCCATCAGGGAAGAATTTTGATTTGAAAGGTCAAAGTGTGAGAGTTATGACCAACACTTAGTCAAATTTATATAAATTTTAGTGTACAAAAGTTATCTTGATTTTGTAGCATTTGAAATTATAATGCCCAAGTTACTAAGTTCAAACATCCACTTTTTTAAAAGACTTCCTAAAGAACACACCTTATATTGATGGACAGAGTAAGTATTAATAAAACTTTTCAGGACAAATATCCTCATATTTTTTCATGTCCAATTAATAAATTCACAAGATAAAAGTTTGCCAACAAAAATAGTTAAACGCAGGAATTCTGGCAACAGTCTATTTATAAAAGCTGTATCAGTTATTGCATGGAATTCAGCAGGTGATTCTTATATGGCAATCTACTACAGCATCGGCAAAACCCTTCAGTCCCAACTCCCAAGCAAACACGGTAGGCTAGATGAGAGTATGAGACACCACAGGAGACAACAAAGTTTTACTTAATGATAAAAACTACAGATTAAAAAAAAAGGGACACTTCTTGTATTAGTTAAATAGCGTTGCTGAACATAACTAGTATGGTCATTCAGTTAAAGAGATCAGCAGACATTCGTATCTATATTTTTACTATATAGTTCAATAAAGAAAGGTTCCTACTATCATTCGTGCAAGAAGAATAATTATAAAGTGAAATATATTTCAAGGTTCTGCTTACATCAAAGAGATTGAGCAAGTTGAATTCAACGAGAACATCAGGAGGAATAGGATCAATATCTGGGTTCAGTATCTTCAAGGCCCTGTGCACAAATTGCAATGTCTTTCATAACTTGAATGGAACATAATAATGTGTATGTGAATGCAATACAAATAAGGTAAGAGTCTAATGGTCTGCAGTCATCCCTTAAAATGTGGACCTAATGTAAATTATTTACCTGCATATATGAGGGGCATTTTATCCTAAACTAGGGCATAAGTTTAGGGGTAAACTGGATTAGTTACCTGATAATTTAATGGAAAAAGTTTAAATCACACCCCCACCTTTGGTAGATGGATTACATAACCCCTAACCTTTCAAACGGTCTACATCACCCCTAGACTTTCCAAAACCGGTCGAATTACCTAAAAAACAGTTTTGAAAAATCACAGTAAATCATATAAAAATCATAAAATAGAAAATCCAATTGTGTTAGACTCTAGATGAGTAGATCTACACAATGAACATATAATATGATATGCTTTAGTATATTTTTTTTACAGCTATAAAGAAAAGCATAGATCTAAAGCTACGACCAAAAAAATGAACTAAAGCATATCACATTATATGTTCATTGTATAGATCTACTCATCTGAGTCCAACACAATTGGATTTTTTATTTTATGATTTTTCTATAATTTACTATGATTTTTCAAAACTGCTTTAAGGGGGAATTTGACCGGTTTTGAAAAGGGGGGGTAATGTAGACTATTTCAAAGGTTAGGGGTTACGTAATCCACCTACCATAGGTGGGGGTGTGATTTAGACTTTTTCCTAATTTAATTAGGAACTAATTTATAGAGGACAATAGGACATGACCATCATTTTAATTTCTAACAAACCACCTCAGCATTTCCCTTTTTTCATTTCAGCCAAATTGAACTTTTAGATTAGGCATATTAGGAGATGTAGAACCAACAGTTTCATGGTTTACTTGATGGTAGTCTTAAAGTAACTAGACAAAAGACAGACATGAGACATCATGCACCGACCTAGAGATAGAAAGGCCCAGCAGACTAGGTTTTAATCCCGCTTTTTGATGGGTATATAGGGTGTGGTTTCCTGTCAAGCATAGTGCTTTGTTCCCCTTCTCCTTCAAGAGCGTCAATTGTGTGCTCCTTCAATTCATAATGGTCATTAGCAAGTGCCTTTTTAATCTGCACAGGAAGAATCAGTAGGTTATTCATATGTTGTTAAGAGGTTAATTCCTTAATCCCCAAGAGCCAGGAGTTCAAAAAAGTTCTTTAGATGAGACAATATTTACACAATAAAGCTACATTATGACTATTGTTAAAGGTGCACTTGGATAAACACAAAATGAGTTTTTACGGTTACAAATCAGTTTGCAGCGTAGCATTACCAAACAAATATAGGAAGAAAGAAAGAACAAAAAGGCTTGCAGGCATGCTTCATAATTAGAATTGCCGGAAAGGGTTAACAAGTAGCATGTGACAGATAACAATAATTTAGTTCACCAACCTTACCACTAACATAAACAAGACCCCCCTCTTTGCGCTTTGCTGACATACAGTTAAGAAAATATTGGGAAGAGAAACGTGTGCCACTGAAAAATTTCTTGAGGTGCAAATGAATTCTCTTCTGCTCTGTTCCAGAGTGACTACCCTCAACTGAAGAGCTCAGTTCAGACTCGACTATGGAACAACCAACAACCACCTCAAGAAAACCTAAAGTGGACTTAACCTTTGATTCCCCTGAGAACACAAAGTCATAAACGAAGTATATACAAGAAAGCATAGTGAAATATCAACAATGGTGTACTGCTTTGTCTAGAAAAATCGTGGGCACAATAGAGATCTTGCAAACAATATGATTTAACTATGTTAAAAATTTTACATGGAACATGGAATTTCAGAATGTTCAATAATAATGAGGTGATGATTTCCATTAAAAAAATTAAAAAAAACCTAGATTACAGGAGAAGACTCCTATAACTTTGCAATTTTTACAGGCTAAATATTGTTGATGAAGTATTGCTTGAATTACAGTGGTGAACGAGAATCATGACAAACTTCAGTGAGTTTGAAGTTCAGGAGTTGGCAGCAAGACTAACTGTAACTGATATCTAACATTCCTGACGAGGCCATACCCAAATAATCCTGAACGGAACAGTACCATGCAATTTAAGCTACTGCACAATTATATCAAAAGATTCCAAGCATATTTCATAAAAAGCTCCTTCCTTGCTCCATAACAATTCAAACTGATGGACTAAACTGCCCACTCATTTTCTCTTAAATTTCTGCACCTTCTGCCAGCATTGTATGGCTCTAGATCTCTATGCATAATATTTAATTACCTGGAAGATATAACAGTACCAAATAACATAATGTACTGCCCATCTTCTATGGGGCCTTGAGGGTTTTGCAGATCTGCATAAGTCCGAGGAAAATGCTGCAATAATTTGCGGACCTATAAAAGAAGGTGGGGTGAGTTTTTTTTTTTTTTTTCTGATTTTACCAAAGCAAAAGGACAATATGAAAGAAGTGACTTGACAGCTGATACCGTATGGAAACCAGCATCCTCTAGCTGGCGATATTGCCTACTAGTTGTTCCAGGCAAGCACCTGATACTTTTATCCAGTATACTGTTGTCAGAGGTTATAGCATCTGACGATGGCTCAGGACAAGACTTTTTATCAACTGCTGGTTCCTGAGAAATATGCTGTGCCATGAGAGGAATATCTTCACTAATTGAAAGATCATCGGCAGTTGTGGGTGTTTGACTCAATGGATGACAGTCATTATGAAATTCATAAGCTGTCTCCAAGTTTCGACCTGAACCTCGTATGAAATTTGTGAGGTTTTCAGAAAGCACCGTTTCTTTAAACTTCACGTTAGTAGAATCCTCATACAGTTCAACTGGTGATGCATCACCAATTTTTATGCATGGAAACTTTGCAGCAATTTCTGGAAAATCAATTTCTTTGAAGGCACTAATCAACTCTGCAGCAGATTCCCCAGGGGCTATTTGTTGCTCAACTAGATCTTGTGGATTACTGTAACCCATCAAAACAGACACCTGCAGTAGTACATATTTCAGAGTAAGCTCAGTTTTTTGCAGAAGGAAAAGTGAAGAGCAAATAATAAGTTCAGCAGTGGTTTTATGAATTTATGCTTCATCATGAATGAGGGTTGGGCAAATCTTAAAGCAATAATGGGATTAGAGCTGGAATTGGACTTTGGAGTGTGCTTTAAAATTTTTGCAACTATTACAGGTTGAAACATGCCAGACCTCAGGTGAAAAGAAGCAGAAACAAACAGAAAAATGCACGATCTGTAAAATTAACATAATTAAGTAGTGTAATCCCTTTAGACCTAAAATCAACAAATAAGTTGTTGCTGTTCTGTTCTTAGTAGCCATCTCCTGAACATTTCCATCAGAAGCTAAGAATCAAATGATAGCTAGGCTATTAGGACTGCAATGTGGGAACAGATGAGTAGACAAACTCAAAGCCATGAATGATACATGGCAAAATGAAGGTTAAAATTAACACTAACAGATGACAGCAATAAAGTGTGATCATAACACATACTTTTTTGAGGAGCTTTGATCTCTCCGAGACTCCGACGCTCCATCCACATCCAACAGCTTCCGGACAGATGTATGATACTCATGCGAACACCACTGAAAGAGTCTAGAACCAAGAGCATTCCGAAATCTGCAGTACCAAGAGATTATGTAAACATCCTAGTCACTAATCTATACCTACTAATAAAGAGAGAAAATTTCCGTCGTCCATCCAAAAATTTCGTCCAGCCTACCCTCCACTGGACCGGACTGCCTGTACGTACGTAGCCTATACTACCTGCCACAAATCCTATTCTTGTACGTACGTAGCTTGCCTCTTGTAGGATACTGCCTGCCACAAATCCTACTAAGACTCCTAATTCCTTGTCCAAGGCGGCGGCCGGAGGCCTAAGAAAGAGGGGCCAACAGCAAATCAGTATAGAAATAGAGCGATCAGCGATGCCTTCGTGAGCCGTGCCTTATTTCGTTCGTTCCGCTTCCGATGCTGCCACGCGAGTCACGATTAGATCAAGCCGTCCCCATACGACGTCCACGCAGTGGTGCTTCCACGCTGCCGAGAGCACAAGCAGGCCGTAGGGTACCACCGACCGGCGACACCTGACTCTGGTGGGGACTGCCGGCCGGCGATCAGGCAATCAGCAAGGTAAATCTTATTATTAATTCTTTAAAATAATTTTATTTAATAGTTATAATTTTTTAGTGTCTATGTCTTAGATATTTGGTGATCATTATTTGTTTTTCTAAAATTTGATTAGATCCTAGATGTCGCCTCATAAATAATTATCAGGTGCTCAAAAAAAGAATAAGAGAAAACGAGTTGCAGATTGCCATGCAAATGTTTTAGTTGTCTATTGTTTCTCTTAACTATACCTATGATTGAGCTACAGCTGAAAAGAGTTTCTCAAAATTGAAGTTGTTGAAAAACTATCTGAGATCAACTATGTCACAAGAAAGGTAATATACACCATGCAAGTTCCATGCTTCTTCGATAACTTAATTGCATATGTTAAATTTTAACTCAATACACGGACATGGAGTGTCATGTGTGAAACTCATACGTGGTGCGACGATGCACGACATTTTTTTGACACAAGTATCTATACCTACTATTAAAATAAGAAAATTTCTGGCATCCAACCCATGCCCCTTCCTAACAAACTCCGAGAGCCATAAGCAACAAGATAGGAATCTGATCCATTTACGAGGGTTATATACATATATTAGACTTAGCTTCTACTTCTATTATAAATTGGATTCCAACTCTATCCTGGAGACACGAAGTTCAGCTTGCACACGTGCAGGGCCATGCCACTCATTGACTTTGTATGAAATTCGTATTGAGAATGATTAATAAATAATTCAATTACGATACGTATTGGGTATTACTCTATGTATCCCGTAGATAACATAGACTTACAATTCACACTCATACAAGTTAGAACATCTCGAAGTTCAATTTCAATACGTGTTGACACCCGTGGTAACGCACGGGCATATTTGCTAGTATCTACTCAAATATAAATTTCAATTTCAATACAGCTTCGCGGATAATAAGGTAATTGAAGAAATCCTAAAATCTGAACAAAAGTACAAAACAATACTTTTTTTTACCGAAGTCGAAGGGAACCCCCACCCTTATATATATATATATATATTTTTAATAATGTCTCAAATTTTTGAAATTTGCTCCCATTGGGATTCGAACTCGAACCCGAGGGGTGCCTCGAGAGTGTCCAGTCGGGCTGGGTAACCAACCGAACCCAACATCCTTTTGGCTACAAAAACAATACCTCATTTTGGAAACGATCCTTCTAGAGCGCCCCTCCGAAACTCCAAAGAGATTACCCTTGCTACGGGGAGGAACTAGTGAAGGACATGGGTGTACTGTGTACACATGTACACCCGATGATAATGATATAATTTCTGAAAGCTCGAAGTTAGTGGGCTGACAGCTTAACTTAGGGTTTGGGTGCTCGGTTTGGCACAGCATGAACGAGAAGAGGGGGGAATACCTGTTGGGTGTCGCCGCCGGGCGAAGGGACCGACGAAGACCTCGCACCAGGCGTTGGCGTAGGGAGGCGGCTGTAGCCCCGCTGCCGCTGTCTCGCAGAGATAGAGAGTGGGTTGGGTTTTTTTGGATTGAGGCCATTACAATTCTGCAAGGTTGGAGATATGCCATTGCAATTCGTCTATTTTGAAACATGCCACTATAATTCTTACTTGGTTTGAATCATGCCATTTTCTATGTATTTGGTAGTATTGGGCCCACGTGCAAGTGACTAAAGGCTACCGTATTCTCGTATGTCCCAAAATACCCCTGCTGTGTCTGTCTTCATCCACTCACTTACGTGTGGACCCCACACGTTAGCTTCATCTTCAAGCTCGAGCACTGCCACCATTGGAGGGCGGCAGGCTGCTGCTGTGCTGCACATCTAGCCACGTGTAAGGGCTTGGCTGCTGTCCACCACGTGATTGACCATGGTGTGCGTGAGGATCTCCTTAGTGCGGTGCGTGACCAGATGCAGCGAGGAGGGAGGCGAGCTGAGAGCTGCAGGCAACTGGATCGAGCTTCAGATCAGCGTCAAGGTGTGTGCGCTCTGTAACTGATTATACTCTCTGCGCCCGTTTAATTGCTTGTTATCCTTGGGGCGTTCAAGCGGATCTGAATTTTTTTTTTAGATAAAAGCGGATCTGAATTAGCCGCCGGTTTTCGTTCATTTAGCAAACATTTTCAGTGCCTTCAAAAAGGTCTGCACTCTGCAGCCTCCGATTTCGTGGGCATGAGTTAAAACATGATATGTTAGTGCAAGGTGAGGTCAGGTCAGGTTTCGAACGGCATCCATCATCATGTTCAAACTAGTACTGTTCTGCGACCGGATTGCCGATTGGAGTGCACATATACGACACATGATTGTTGGGGGCCGGCCAGCACTGACTGTTTTTAACAAGGACAACTTTTCTTGTCCGACCATAAAATTAGTTATGCTACGTTGTATATTTAATTTGATTGAATTGAATAATCACCTAAGAAATTGATGAATCTCGATACAACCAAACGTATTCTTCAAACCGCAAGACAAATGAATAGGCAGTAACAGCAGTCAGAAGCTAGTTTGAAGAAGAAGATGACGTGTGGGGCCCACACGTCAGTGATGTGGAGGAGGAGAGACACAGCATGGGTATTTTGGGACATACGAAAATACGATAGCCTTTAGCCACCTGCACATGGGGCCAGTGCTACCAAATACGTATAAAATGGCACGATTCAAAACAAGAAAGAATTATAATGGCATGTTTCAAAATAGACGAATTACAATGGCATATCTCCAACCTTGCAAAATTGTAATAGCCTCAATCCAAAAAACCCTTCTTTTTTTAGTTAAAAGAGAGATTTTTTTTTTTTTGAGAGAGAGAGATTTTGGGGAGAGAGCGCACGCGGGCCGCGGGTTGAAGGTGAACGGCTGCGGCCTGCGGCGGACGGCGGTAGCCCAGACTGAGGTTGTTGGCCCAGGTTGTTGGGCCGGCTTTTTTTACAAGAAAACTTATTTCTTTCTTTCTTTTTTTTTTTCATTTATTCTCTCCCTGATTTTGTATTGGGGAAACTGGGTTTTTGGCCTGGAAAAACTTTGGCTTTGTTTTTTTGCCCAAATTTCATCGAACTTTGTTTTTTGGCTCTGAATCGAAATTTTTTGGAAAATTTAGCCCTTCCGTCCATTTGGCAGGTTAACGGTGTCAACAACATGGTAAAATGACCTTTTTATCTCTAGAGCAAAATAAAATTTCTATGTATCTCGGGCTATATATTATCATTAATCTTCCAACATTAATACATTGAAAATTGGGCCAAGAAACTTTCAGATCTTAGATTTGATCGGCATTTATGGTACAATTTTCCATATACTGGTTTTCATCCGATGAGAGAGATTTGATCGGCATTTTTGGTTTGTCTCATCTTATTCTTTATCTCACTGATGAAGACTATTGAACCAGCCGAACATCAGATGTGAACGGGCGGATGCCTCACAACTCACATGGTGACCCGGTGATACGTGCTCTGGTTCTCATCGATCGATCCCATGCCGTGCAGGATTAGAAAAATTTCCATGAGCAAAAACACAATATATATAGTGGACCATATAACGAACTTGGATTAAATCGCAAAGTGCTACAGCGGGTACACAAAACGGAAGCTTAGAATGGCAAGCAGCACGAGGAGGTGGAAGCAGCAGACACGAGGCGCGTCGTCGCTGGCCCTGCTGACCTGCGCGTACTCGGCCGGGAGGGGCATGTCGTCCACGGGCAGCGAGCGCGCCGCGGCTGGCCCCGCGTCTGCCGACACCGCGACGACACCTGCGGCGGACGCCGCGTCCACGGCCATCAGGGCCTGGACCACGGCCGTGGCCGTCGCTCCGTAGCGCGTGGCGTTGCGCTGGAGCAGCCACATGAGCCCCATGAGCTCGCAGTCCCGGTCACTCTCGCTCGACCGGCCGCCGGTCTGCTTCTTCTTGCCCGCTACCTCCGCGCGCGCCAACGCCACCGCCGGGATTAGTGGCCTTTATCTGCGATGAAATGTTAACAGACTTGCATGAGGTCCACGTACGCATTGGCGAACACTAAACACCAATCCAAAAGACCAAAACACAGACTTGAAAAAGGTAATGTTGACGTCGAGTTTGTCACTGTAAGACGGTAATAAAGGTTCTGCATTGCCAGTACATATACAAGCATGCAGTTACTACATGACTGAGCGATGTTAACCCGAGGGGACAACTGGACAAGAACAAGGTAAAACTTGCAATTTACGTTCCATTAGCGGTCGGTATTTAGGGTTATGAATGAATGCAGAGAGAGGAGACAAGCCCGCGCGCTACTGTTAACACACGTGGATTTATACGCGCCAAAGTATGTTGCGACACAGAAACAACCGTTGGCAGTAGCAGTACACTAGTGACTAGTGTACTAATCTAGTAATCTTCATGTGTGGCACTGATGGCATCCCGCGACATGCATGTCTCGGAAACCAAGTTTAACTTGTAGACATGTATGGCTCGGTTGCTATAGCCTATTTCATCGGGGTCATGCGATCAGTAGAGAAATACTGTTCATCTATGTTCATAAATGATGTTAACCCTATTATATTAATGTAATGACCCCGGTAAGCTTGGTGGCTAGATTCGGCACGGCGGATGATCTGTCACCAAAGCCATATGACTCTTCTAATCATGACACTGAGACCCTTCAGAGAAGGAGCAAAGAAGGAATGGAGTTCGTCGGGACAAATGCTCAAGCAAAGCAATCAAAGTGGGCAGAGGGAGTGCACGCATGTTGGAAATCATTCTCCGGACTCGATCCAGGCCCTACCTACCCCAACCCCCAACAGGTCCGGAATTCGGACTTCATGATTTATGGCCACTCAATCACTCACTCACGCAGTCACAGCCCAATCATGCTAACAAATAGACATAGGCAACGCCGCGAGTTTGTAGACCGAGACACTAGCCACTGTAGTCCCGTGGGTGCAGTGCAGTGCCGATCCGTCCAATGCTTGCATTCGACGCCATGTCGTTCTCAAAAGCATGTCAGGCAAGCAATAGAATATGGTATATATGGTTTGGCACCCTATTCATCGAGCTCTTCTTCATCATGTCAAGCATATGGATGGGCCGTGTGTACTATGTCTTTGGATTCCTCTTCATTGTCATGCTGCTCCTGGTTATTGTCTGCGCTGAGGTTTCCCTGGTTCTGACTTACATGCACCTTTGCGTTGAGGATTGGAAGTGGTGGTGGAAGTCATTCTTCTCATCTGGATCGGTGGCAATCTACATTTTCTTGTACTCCATCAACTATCTCGTTTTTGACCTCAAAAGCCTCAGTGGACCAGTGTCTGCGACCCTCTACATTGGTTATTCGCTCTTCATGGTGATTGCTATCATGCTGGCAACTGGCACAGTTGGGTTTATTTCTTCATTCTGCTTCGTCCACTATCTTTTCTCATCAGTGAAAGCAGATTAAGTTTCTTCATGCTGAGGATTCAAAGCACTCAATTGAGAGGTGAGCATAATGGAAACAGAAAAGTTTGTAGTCACAAATCTTAGTTCATGTCATCTTTTGGTATACAACAGCCTGAATAACTATTGTAAGGGCTACTAGGATTCATCAATGGATTTATGGACAGGTGTTAACAGCTTGCACAATGTAATAGATTGAAGGCATGGCATGCCTAGATTCAATTGCTTTTCACATGTGGCATTACTATAGTTGTTTAGACTCCCATTACTATATCTCAATATGTATGCTTAGTACCATATCTGCTTCAATTTATGTTCATTGACATTTTCCCAGAATGTTAGATCCAGTTATTGCCGCCTGCTAATAGATCTCCACATGATTTATGTTATTCTATGGTTTATTTTGCTGAAGTTTATTTGATCTGCTTATTATTATGTAATCATGAATTATGTATGTGCTGAGTGAAGTATAACTGTACTGGTTTTGAGCATCTGACAACATGCAGTCTTAGGTGGTTTTATCCGTCTTGTTCGCTGGCAATTTTCATGTGAACCTATATTTAAGATTACCCAACAATATCAGAGCTAGCACAAAACATTAGTAGTTGTGACCAAAGTAACCGTGCTTTTATCTTACCTTTTCCTGTTCTTTTCTAAGCCCTTTAATCACGACAAACAATAATTTCGTAGTGCTGATGTATAACTGTTGCCAATCAACTGTATGCTACTGTATCCTGTTGTAATATCGATTTGTCTAGTTTGTTTTGGTAGTGGTCTGGTCTCTAGATTTAGCATTGCTGCATCTGGCAGTTTCCTTTAGAATTGATGCATCTGGCATTGCTAATGGAACACAGAATTGATGCATCTGGCTGTTTCCTTAGAATCCCCATGTATCAGCGTGTCAGGTTACTAAATCCAAATATTCCAAAATTCAGAGGTGATTGCAGCCCTGCAACAGCAACTTGTCTGCAAATTGTAAAATAAGGGCCCTCAAGTCCAATAACAAGTGTGTAGTGGGCTGTCAATGATGTTTTTCTTTGTTCATGAATTCTCTTTAATGATGAAATTTGGCTTAATTATGAGGCATCACTTTCTCAGTTATAGGTATCACTGCGAGAATTCATGAATCTTGTGTGATACACATGGCAGGCTTTGGGTCAAGTTTTGATCTAGATAGATGCTCTTGACTCACGGATCCGTGGACCGTGGGTTGCGTGCTCCTTGCTTAGAGTACATCCATTACTGCCTTTTATTAACTGTAAACAAAGGCACCTTTAGATTCTTGAGATTACTACTCCATGGTTGACCCTGCAAGATGGACTATGATAATCAGTACTTTAGTTAGTAAACTATTCACTCTGTTAACTTTCTGGTCAAATTATCTGTAGCCCAATCAGTGAATCAGCAATGCTACACTGCCTTGGAATAGGTTTGTGCAGAAAGGCTTCCATGACGTGGTTCTTTTGTCGTGTCGCTCTTGCTCGGGGGTAAAACCTTGCTGTAATCACGTTGGAATTGTGCAGCGCAAAGGTCGATGGTTGTTTAGGTACTCGTCTGTATTGTAGAATCGACACCATAGTTGAAGAATTTTCAGTGGTTCACGATGATGCACGATGTTCTCAAATGACTGCAAATGACAGCGCTGACAAATGTCAATTAGTTGGAGTAACGCATTGGCTTTTCGTTTTCATTGACGTCTACTATATAGAAATACATATCGCTTTCGAAAACTAACACAGGGACGATTGATTGTTTTGCTCAGCGCACCCAACCGACCTAACAAGAGGTCGGCCGTTTGCCAAACAAGATGGTTTTGGTCCCATTCATTTGCTCGTCATCGCCAGGCCCCTTTGCCACCGTCTCGTAGCCACCAGACGGTAGCCACCACAAGAATGGCAACGGCATCCACCGATTTTGTGGCCGAACGATCGCAGGTAAGGACACGTACAACGCCGTGTGACGACGTCAGTCTCCCCTCTCCCGCATGCTGGCGACAGAAAATCGGGAGGGACAGTCTTCCTGCAGCGTCCGGCATACGGAGTACGGTGTTAAATTGACTCAGAAGAACACGGCGTCGGCGAGCCGGCGAAAGATTCAGCGGTCAACAACCGGCAGGTCAGAGAAATGCAGAGGAAGATTCTACGCACGTTCAACTACTCCAACCCTCACGCAACCAGTTCTGGAGCCAAACTTCAATCAATATAGCCGTCGTCAACGAAGCTGTAGGTGTTCGTGACATTCCAGTATGGTTCTTGGCCTCGAACTTCAGAAGTTCAGAGAAGAAATGATTGATTGAACATTAGAACGAGCAGAGTTAACCGGTTTTTTCTGATGAGATATACAAAAAGCTTCATCTGAGACTGTTGCGTGCACTGGGTAAAGTGTTTCACAGATCGATTACTGCGGCACAAAGCTCGCCGATTCAAGTACAATACACGCAAAGTCCGGAAGCCAGAAACAGTTACATAGACAGAAGGAAGACATCGCCGATTCAAGTACAATACACGCAAAGTCCGGAAGCCAGAAACAGTTACATAGACGGAAGGCATCTCTCCAGCTCCAAGCAAGGGAGGCAGATAGAGAGATGCTAACCAGATCAGAGGCACCAACACAGATTAATAAATATCTTACAACATCTCAATACAATTGTCTTAAAACGGTTAACAATTACAATTAGGATACATGCCTATCCTTGTCTTCAACCTCCTGAATACCATAATACCATTTAGAATAAACTCAATTTCTTCATGAAATATTATAATGGATTCCTGAAAAACCTGAAGAGTACAACTACTCTGTAACACCTTTTTAGTGTTATCCTCGAGCATGTTACCGAGTTTCTTAATATTTCCTAACAAAACCGAATTCATCCTAATTTTATTTAAAAATACAGCCCCCGTAGTCAGCATTCTATCCCCTTCTATGCCAATATCAATAAATGCCTGGACGACATCGTCGGTCAGGTTATTTGCATGGAGAATTGTAGTAAGCAGCAAGTCCTGACACCGAAACAAAGAACTCGACAAAGAGGCAAACTCCGCTAGAGTAGGCATTAAGGAACACGTCCAAGTTCGTGGCCTTGTCAAGGGAATTAGCACGTTGTAAGATGATGCAGCTGTCCGGATTGCATCCAAGCTAATTAAGACTATCCTAGCAGCCTCCTCATGTTCATGAGATTCAGATCCAATAGATCTTGATGAGTATTGATCTCAAATACCCGTACCTCATTCGCAAAATTCATCGTCGGGACGTAGAGGCTCCGTCACCGTGGCTGGTGGCGAGGAGGCCGACGACGGCGGCAGCTCGACGTCGTCCTGGCCTGGCGTGGTGGCCACGTCGCGGACGAGGTGGAGCGGCGGCGAGGAGCCACCACGCGTGTTCCCCCCGTGTTCGACGTCGCGGACCGTCGCGGACGAGGTGGAGCGGCGACGATAGACGCGGCGAGGGAGCAGCAGAGGGAGGCGAGAGTGGCGGCAGAGGTAGGCGCGAGTGGCGGTAGAGGGAGGCGAGAGTGGCGGCGGCGGCTTGGGGACCCGAGAAATAAGCCGGGGTTCGCGGCTTAAATAGGCAAGGACTGTTCGCCCTAGGGTTTTCAGGGAAGGCGATTTGGGCCTGGGCCTTGGGCCTTGGGCCGTTGGCAACGGGTTTACTGGAAGCCGCCGGTCCGTTCAACCCCAACCTCCTTCCCTGCGTGGCCCCGTTCTTCGCGCCGCCGCCCCCCGCAGTCCTAGCGTCCGCATCCGCCGAGCCGCCGCCGCCGATGGTGTCCCCGGCCCGTCGCTCGAAGACTGCCTCCGTCTCCTCGGCGGCGAGCGCGACGAGCAGAAGCTGGCGGGCCTGCTCGTCGCCGCCAACGTCTGTCGCGCGGGCGACGCCGACGCCGTCGCGAAGGTATACCGCGCCGTCGGGCCCCGCTTCCTCCGACGCCTCCTCAACACTGGTAAGAGACACGCCCTGGAATCGCGCCTCGTGGTTGTCCGGTGAGGAGGTCAGTGGCTCAATGAGTTCTGCTTCGTGGGCGCAGGGTTGGGGAAAGTGGAGGGCGGGAAGGAGGAGGAGCGAGAGGCATACATGAGGCTCGCCGTCACCGTGCTCGCGGGGCTCTCGCGCGCGTCCCGGAGGTTGCGGCCGACGAGGGAGTCGTTTCCACTGTGCCCCTAGTCGCCGAGGTTATCGCCAAATCGTAAGAAATTTGCTCTCTGTGCTTCTGATGCTCTATACTCAGTACTAACGTAGCAGTACACGTGAAACATTATTATTATTATTTTGCAATCCGTTGAATAGACACATGTATTCTGTTTTGAATAGTTAAGAGCTGAGGCCAACAATTATGCTATCACTAACTACTTTGGATCCTGTGCTTGTGTTGCATATATTCGCTTATGATTGTAGCTACGTCGTGTGCTGCAGGACCGATCCAGCAATCACTGAAGAATGCTTCGAACTTCTGTTACTTATTGCAATAGCCTCTGAAGATGGGGCATACAAGTTTTGTGACCCTGGTGTAATGGACATGGTCTTCCTTCAAATCTTAAGCTTCAATGATGGTATTGAATTTTCTGCCTGTGTCTTGTTGTCAATTGTCTCTAAACTGTGGTGTTAACATTGATGCTTTAGGTGCGGATCTTAGCTGGCATATTTTATATTTGTGCATCTTGATATCTGCTTTTGTTACACTGTTTGAAATGCGGGCTTCAAAGCTTGCCTTAGTGACGTCTTATTTAGCAGTTGTGCTGTGGGTTCATGAATAGAAATTTTTTGGGTCATAACTCGTGAAAAGTATTACTATTATGTTTCTTTAATTGGTGTTCAATATAATTTGATGCTTAATTTCTTATATGATTTTCTTGATTATATTGTTTGTAGGTTCTAAGTGCATCGAACTTGCCATTAAGCTCATGCAGTTACTAGTTCATAAACTCAAAGTTGACACTATGAGTGTGGAGAAACTGCAAGGCATGACTAGCATGGTATGATTGATCGGAATATTTTACTTTTACATGGATCTTTCTTTATTTATTGTTTCACCATTCACCATTCCTAAACTTAACTGATGATTTGATCTCCAATTTTCAATGCAATTCAGGTAACTTGCCTTGCCAGACTTTTGCTGTTCTCCATACTGCAGTTAAATTTGATGCCCTGCACATGCTTACCACCCTCCTGTCCCAAAAAGGAATCTGTAAGGATTGCCCTTCCCTTGTTTTGTTTCAATACTGTTGAACGTTTTGTTATGCATGATATTTGATAGATTCTTCTCAATGATTTTCTTTAACCCTTCATGTTTGTTTTCTTGTTGGAACGCTAAAGCCACTTTATGATTCTTTGAGATCAATACCGCATCAATTTGGGAATCTCACATTCGAGTTGGAATCACTGCCATTCTCCAAAATCGTGTTGGTATGTCCAGGCCTCATATTTATAAATGATAACATTTTGTTTTGCTAAAAACATTATAGGTTTAGTAATGAGGTGCTTTCTTCATGGATGAAGGCAATAATGCTAATATGTGCCGCTTTGTTTCATGATTTATGCTTAGCTACCCATATGCTATCTTGGAATTGTTTGTTTCTTCTGTTTAGTTGGCTACCTGCGGGCCAGTTTGGTAGCGCTCCAAAGCAACTCCCTGTGCCTCTAGCTCCTGCTCCTAGCTGCTCTAGGTTCCTGCATAAACTGTTTGATAGAGCTTTTCATCGTTCTATCTCCATGCGATGGCGGCATGGAGTCAGCAGTCAGCACACTGCCGGGTCAGGGTCAGCAGCGGCAAATTCAAGTTCCTCCTTGCATGGATCGGAGTTGGCCACTGGCTAATTGTGCTCCTTCCATGAATCATGGTCGGCTGGCTGTGAATTGTCACAGAAGGGTGGCTGGGAGGCCTAATCAGTGGGGGTAGGAGGGAGGCGGAGAAGGAAGGGAAAGAAAGGCAGTTGGGAGGCGAGTGATGGGTAGTGGAGAAGGATGACGGGAGCAGAGCGGAGCATGGGGAGAGGGCCTTTTCTGCTCCAAACCCTTGGTGCAAAATGGCCAGAGTACTTCATGCCCAAAGCGGGCAGGAGCAGCAGTGTTTGGCAGCGCTCCGGGTGGAGCGGAGCGCTGCCAAATTGGCCCTACCATTGTATGAGGAATGCATGGTGTACTGCAGGGTTACATACACGGGTACAAGAGTGTAACCTAACCATGCTAGTATATTCTTTCTTTTTGAGATGCTCATGATGTTAAAATGTTTTTGTTGCTGTTCAGTATCCTCTGAAAAGCTCCACGCCCTTCTTTTTGGCGGAGTGTATGATGTCCATACTAGGCGAGGATTGGTTGTCAGAAGATTTTGATCTCCCAGATAAACAAAATGTGTTGCCTGTTGACAAGTAAGTTTCACATTATGTGTTGTATTTATTAGGATGCCTGTAATTTTCCATAACAATTTGTGATTTTCTACAGATTTGTATTGCTTGTCCTGGAATCGGCAAGGGTTGAAGTGGCAGTCCTGCTTAATGAGCTCGCTTATCTGAAGTACGAAGTCGTCAAAAACTTCTCGCAGACAGATGAAGCCGTCAGTCGAAAAACAGAGAAACCTGGCTATACTGTTTTCATTAATAGAAAGAATAATCAAAATGATATCAAATGCCAGTAGTGGTGAAGGTATGTTTCCATTCTCCTGTCTACTTTTGTTCCATGGTCATCAAACCAGGAACCTTAGCTTAGAGTCTGTATTTTCTCTGTTAGTGCAATCCAATGCTCATAATTTTCAATTTCTGCATCACTAGTCTGATGAGCCATTCCATATATCATGTACATATACCTTGGCTGTTACAGAACACACATCAAAATGTAGATGTACGTGCTGATGCAGCACTCTTAAGTCTTAAGGAAATCTGAAAACTGGTATAAGTTTCCTTAAAGTGCAAAATGTTTTGGCAAAAATGTTCAGTGCCACTGCACGCCAGTCACCAATAACCAGGCAGGCTAATTCGGTAACACATCATTAGTAAAATGGTTATTAGTCCAGTGATTTGCATCATCTACTTTGAGCTCTAATTTTTTTAGTGGTATATGAGTATCAACTATCTGTTGTATTTAGCAATTTAGTTATGTTTCTAAATTGCCCAAACTTCTAGAATATAATGGCATTAATGTCTGGCATTGCTACCATTTAAGCTTTTGGGGGTGAAATTTTATCATTTTTTCTTTCCTAATTCATAACTTTGAGCTTTCTGTGTCTCCTATCTTTCTGTCGAAGTTGGGAGTTATCTCAATGGCTCATAGAAAAATCGACTAAGATAACTGTACCCCTTAGCCCCTACAAACAATTCTTCTTTAAAAAGTGATTAAACTGTATGCAGGTGCACCAATTCAGACCATCAGTGAAAATACCATAATGCAGGCCATTACGGGATTAAATGAGACAATCAGTTTAGTCTTAGATTTTCTGCAGGACGCAAAGGTACATATTCTTATATCAACCAAATGTAACATTTGTATTGTAAGATGATATATCTTGAAGATGAACATGTGACAGGATCATGGTCAACGGAAAGGTGACGATCTTTTGGCAGCTGCAAGAATAGTAGGAAGGTGTGCTGCTTGCTCATCTTATTATTCTTTGAGAATTCATGTATCCTGTTAGTGTATATGTGTAGGCCCATGAGGCTAGGCCCATGAGGCCCATGTGAACAAAGAACTATATTGCTTTCACCCTACTAGGGTTTGGAGGAATAGAGAGACAACATTCTAACATGTTATCCGCTTAGTTACCGGTCCCTGTTTTCTTTCCCTTCCTCTTCCCGACGCGCCGCCACCACCAGATGGCGGCCGGCCGCCGGCGGCGCCGCCGCTCCACGGCGAGCGCCCCAAAGCCTCCTCTCCCTCTCCTCCTACCCCTTCCTCTCCTACACCGCCGCCGTCCAGGGCAGATCGCGAGCCTTGGCGCTGGAGCCGTCGCGGGGCTTGCTGGACGCGCGCGCGAAGCCGCCGCGACCGCCTGTCGCGGCCGCGGCGCGGGCGCGAACCCCGGCCCTTCCTCCTCCTCCGGCGCGCCCCAGCCCTCTTCCTCCTCCTCCGACCGCCCCCGAACTCACCACCGCCGAGAAGCGCCGCCGCCGCCGCCGGGCAGCCGCAGCCGCAGCCCACCGCCGCCGGCCGGGCGGTGGCCGCCCGGGCGCGGCGACACCACGACGCCGACCCGACCCGTTGGATCGGCGGTTTCAGAGGGACGACGAGGCCGCGATGGTCGTGCCCCGGCCGGGGCCCACCCGGCCCCCGCCCATCGGCGCCCCTATCGGACCTCGTGCTCCCACCGCCTCTCGCCCACCGCCTACCCCCCTCGGTGGGGTCTCGCATGCATCCCAGATGCGCCGCCGCCGCGGCCGCCGGGCAAGGGCGTCATGGATGGTGCCCCGGACCCAACGCGAGCCGGCCCGTGCTCTTCCGCGGCAAAGCTCCAAGCTTCCGAGGCGCCAGGACGGTCCGGCCGCCGCCCCGCTGGGAGAGCCAGCGCCGATGCCGCCGATGCTCACCCGCCGGTGGCCGAGGCGGAGCTGCTCCCCGCCGGTCCCTCCGTCCCCACCCCGTCTTCGCGAGCACGGCGCCACTTCTTCTTCCTCCCCAGCACACCCACCTCCGGCGCCCTCCTCCTCCACCGCTACCGACCCGACCGATCCCATGGTCGCCCACCCGCACATCCGTGCCGCCGCCGTCACGAACGCCAAGAACCCGGGTCACCGTCGTGCTCGACCCACGCACACCTCCTACGCCGTTGGCGTGATCGGATGCTCTGGCTCTCCATCGCTACGCCATCGACGACCACGCCCGCTTCGACACACCCTCGCTGGCGCGGATGCGGGCGTGGCGGGCCGCCGGCCGTCGACCGTGTCTGGATTGTTGGGACCATCTCCCTCGATATCCAGGACACCGTCCGCGGTCCGCGGTGCCACCGCGGCGCCACTATCGGCTCGCCATCGAGGGCCACTTCCACAAAGAACGCCGAGGCCCGTGCCCTCACACCGAGGCCGACTTCCGCACCTTCGCCCTGGGGGACCTCTCTCGCTAGCGACCACCGCCGGCAGATGAAGGTCAAGGCCGACGCTTCGTGACATTGGGTACCCGGTGGAGGATCGCCACCGGTGCTCAACCTCCGCGGGCCTCAATGGTCGGTTCGCAAGACCCGAGGAGCCGGATCACCCGTCTGACGCCGTTCCCCACCTTCCCGTGTGTCTGGATGACCCCGCGGCTTGAGGGAGCTCCGGATGGGGGCCGTGCCACATGCCCCCCGCACCGCCCGCTCCCGCCCGGGCGCTGCGCCCTCTACTTAGTGCTCGTTCTTCGCCCGCCCTCCCTCGCCAAGCGGGGGTGGAGGTGGCCGCGGTGGAGCCGCCGCCGCGGCCGTGGTGGCCGTGGTGGTGGTGGTGGCGCCGGCGTATGCCGGGCGGAGGCGAGCCGACCCGGGCCGTGGCGGACCCACCCACCGCTTGCTCCACTTCGCATCGCCGGCGGTGCGCCCCGGTCCCTCCTTCACCAACCCATGGACGGGCGCATCTCCATGTGGCCGCGTTCCTCGGCCAGGGCGGCGGAACACTCGACCTCCACTCCAGCGCCGCCATGTACTCCCACCATGGCTCCTCTACCGCCGACTGGCTCCTCCTCCGCCCAGCCCGTCCCGGCCGGGGTGGAATCGGCGGAGCTTCGCAAATCCGCCAAAGACCATGGGGCCGACACCGCCCACCGAGTGGATTGCCGACTACGGGGCTTCCTACCACACCACTCCCGACGGTATACTCTCGACTCTTCGACCTCCCCACCCCTCTTGCCCTTCTTCTATCATGGTGGGGAATGGTTCTCGTCTTCCGGTCACCTCGTGGGTTCCGCTCAGGGTCCTTTTCGCCTTTCGAATGTTCTTGTTGCCCCTCGGATGGTCCACAATCTTCTCTCTATTCGTCGAGTTCACTGCCGATAACTCTTGTTCTCGTCGAATTTGACACTTACGGTCTTCTTGTGAAGGATTTGGCTTCCGGCGACCACTCCTCCGATGTGAGAGCACGGGACCCCTTTACACTCTTTCGCCTTCCGTCTTCCGCTTCTTTGCTCTTGCCGTGGCGCCGTCTTCTACCATCGGCACCGCCCTTCGGTCATCCGGGCGCGACGTTTTGGCTCGGCTTCGGTCGTAGTGCGGACATCTCTTGTACTCGTACTCATGCCGAGCATCTTTGTCATGCGTGTCGGCTCGGTCGTCATGTTAAACTACCTTTTTCTTCTTCTTCTTCGCGTGCTACGCATGCCTTTGATCTTGTACACTTTGGATGTGTGGACCTCTCTGTCACCGAGCATTTACGGCCTCAAATATTATCCGGGTGTTGGTTGATGATTTCTCCCATTACTCTTGGACTTTTCCCTTGCGTGCTAAGTCTGAGACGTTTCCCACCCTCCTCCACTTCTTTGCCTGGGTGTCCACTCAGTTCGGTCTCACCGTCAAGGCCGTCCAGTGCGACAACGGGCGTGAATTCGATAACAACGCCTCTCGTTCTTTCTTCCTCTCTCGGGGTGTTCAGCTGCGCATGTCTTGTCCGTATACCTCTTCCCGTAGGCGGCAAGGTCGAGCGGATGATCCGCACCACGAACGATGTCATGCGCACTCTTCTTCTTCAGGCCTCTCTGCCCCCGCGCTTCTGGGCCGAGAGCCTCCACACCGCCACCCACCTACTCAACCGCATTCCGTCCACAGCTTGTCCTGCTCCCACTCCCCACCACGCCCTCTTCGGTACCCCCGCCGACCTATGACCACCCTCCCGTGTCTTGGTGTGCACATTGCCCGAACACCGCCGCCACCGCTCCTCACAAGTTGGCGCCCGCCCTCGACACGTTGTGTGTTCCTTGGCTACTCCCTTGACCATAAGGGGTGAATTTTGCTACGACCTTTCCTCCCACCGTGTCCTCATCTCCCAAGACGTTGTTTTCGACGAGTCGGATTTTCCCTACTCCACTTCTTCCACACCTTCCACACGGCCGCCGAGCCGAGTCCCTGTTCTTGACCGGTGGTTCACCCACCAATTACCTTCCGCCTCTTTCTACACAGTACTCCAGCTCACCGGCCGCTGCACGCCCGGAGCCCCCGCCGCGCCCGAGCGCCTCCGCGCCCGGCCACAGGCCACGCGCGACGGCTGGCGTCCCGGCCGCGCGCCCGTGCGGCCCCCGAGCCCCAAGCCGCGCCCACACGCGGCCCCCGAGGAACCACTGCGCCCGCCACGCGCGGCCCTGGGACCGACCGCGCCACGCGCGCTGGCCCCCGAGCGCGGCCGTCGTTCCTCGTTCACGGCCGCGACCCTACATGGCGCCCGACGCAGGTATGCGTTCGTCGCGCTGCCCCGGCGGCCGGCCCTCAGACCCCGGCCCGGCTCCGCCATCGCCGCCACCACGGCAGTCCGTGGTTACCCAAGGGTCTACCACCCGCAGATCGTTAGCCGGGACCCCCGTCCACACTCACCCGATGGTGACTCGGCATGCGGCGGGAAGTTCTCCGTCCCCGCGGCCCTCTCCGCCATGAGAGCGATCCGCCCGGCCTCTCCGATTCCTTCCTCCGTCCCGCGCCGCATTGGCGGATCCTAATCGGCGGCGCGCGATGGAAGAGGAGCATGAGGCTCTTCTTGCCAACCGTGACGTGGGACCTTGTGCCGTCCGTCTGTGGCAATGTGGTCACAGCAAGTGGATCTGGACGCATAAGCGCTTCGGGGGCCGATGGCGCCTGAACGCTACAAGGCTCGCGGGTACTCCGAGGCTTTACCCGCCGCCCCGGGGTTGATTATGATGAGACCTTCAAATCCGGTGGTCAAGCCACGCTACAAGGCGCACTGATCCTCTCACTTGCTCTCTCTCGCTCTTGGCCAGTGCATCAACTCGATGTCAAGAATGCATTTCTCCATGGCACCTTGTCTGAGACAAGATATCTGCGCAGCCCGGCCAGCGGGGTTTGTTGATTCCGGGTCCCCGATCTCGTCACGGCTCAACAAGTCACTATATGGTCCGAAGCAGCGCCTCGTGCTTGGTACTCTCGGTTTGCCACCTACCTTCTCACCTTGGGGTTCGTGAGAGGCCAAGTCGACACTCTCTCGTTTGTCTATCGCCGGAGCCGAGGCCGCCACCGCTACTCTATGTTGATGACATTGTTCTCACAGCCTCCAGCCCGCAGCTTCTCAAGAGTGTCATATCGGCCTTGCAGCAGGAGTTTGCCATGAAGGATCTTGGTCCTCTTCACCACTTCCTGGGGGTTACTGTCGAGACTCGCCCTTCGGGGGGTTGTTCCCCGCACAAATGACGGTATGCACCGGACATCCTTGAGCGGGCCGAGATGACGTGTCACCCCCGTGCTACTCGGTTGATACCCAGCGGCTTTTCTGGCGATGAAGGCGACCCCGTGGCGGATCCCATCGCCTTCCGAGTTTGGCCGGTGCCTTGCGTACCTCACCTTCACCGGGCCCGACATCGCCTACGCCAAGCTCGCCAGACCGTCTTCACATGCATGATCCACGGGCACCCCATCTTGCCGCGATGAAGCGCCTTCTCCGCTATGTTCGTGGCACCGTTGACTCCGGGCCCGATGCTCCACCGCCCTCCCCCTCCACCGAGCTCGTCGCCTACACCGTCTGCCGACCGGGCCGGCCGTCTCGGACACTCGCGCTCTACCTCCGGGTATGCCGTCTTCCTTGGCGGCAACCTCATCTCTGGTCATCAAGCGGCGACGGTTGTCTCCGCTCGTCAGCAGAGGCGGAGTACCGGGGCTGTTGCTAACGGTGTGGCGGAGGCCTCTTGGCTTCGCTCTTGGCCGAGCTTCACACCCCCCCCGACAAAGACCACACTTGTCTCATCGTGACAATGTCGGCGCCGTCTACCTCTCCACCAACCCCGTTCAACATCACGGATCGAAGCATGTGGAGATCGACTTGCACTTTGTCCGAGACTTGGTTGCCATCGGCGCCTGTTCGGGTGCTCCATGTACCGACCACCTCCCGGGGCCCGACATCTTCACCAAAGGTCCGCCCTCATCGACCTTCTCCGAGTTCCGATCCGGCCTCAACGTCGCCGTGTGGCTAGTTGTGACTCATGGGGCCCCGTGTGTGTTGCTTTCTTTCATGTCCAGTCTTGATCTCCGCTGCGCCCGGAAGTTCATCCGGGGGAGTGTTAGTGTATATGTGTAGGCCCATGAGGCTAGGCCCATGAGGCCCATGTACAAAGAACTATATTGCCCACCCTACTAGGGTTTGGAGGAATAGAGAGACAACATTCTAACATATCCTTATGTTCCTCAATTAGTAAATAATTGCTCCTTATCTGTAGCAGTTTAACACAGCTTGCTGTTCAGGGCCCTTTATTTGTGACTTTAAATAAACACTAGTTCATCTGCATAGCCATACTGCTTGTCATAATGAATTGTGTATATGTTTTAACAATGTTGCCTTTCCTATTATAAAATCCAAGCTGGTTTTCATCCTTTTGAACAAATGTGTACAGTTTTGCCAGTTCATTTTTGTCCATGAACCCAAGTGCGTCTTCAATAGTTCAATGTCAAAGCGTTCAGATCAAGCTTCTGTAAAACGTATTTTCCTCAATTCAATATCACATGTATGTGTTACTCTTGCAGTTATCTGGCAGAAGCACCATATGCCTGCAAGGAGAAGACTGGAACTCTATTGGAATTTATCTTTTTTATAGAAGGTCAAGATGAATCAAGGTTGCTTCTTCTTTATTTTGTGCTCAGCTGGTGTATACATACATCTTCTTTCATGATGCAAAATACTGATGGTATAAAGTTCTATTCTTGCAACAGCCCCTTCTTTTCTATTTGCTTCATGCTTCCAATGCTATCCCAAATAACAATGGAGGTTGATGGATGTAGAACTTTGGCATCATTTGGCGGCTATAAGGCAGTAAGTAGAATTGCTTCGTTATCAACTTTCTGAAACTTGATTACTAATTGCATTTGTACTTGTTCCTCAAATGAATTTATCTTCCTAGTCAGCTTGCTTAGTTTTGCTTGTTCATTGGTAAGTAGGTGCTTTCTTGTTTTTGCCTGCATGTTACCATCAGTATGTAAAAGCTGCATGACTTCTGTTTCAAGATGAACATGGAATAGAGATCTCCAGAGCCAATGTCTAGCGATTAGAGGGATTATAATAATCAAATAATGTTATGGAAAATTATGATTGACATGAATGTTGATGTGTTGTTTATTGATTGACATGAATACATGAGATTGGAGTTAACTTCTCAGCTATTACAGAGACATCTTGTTCGGTGTAAATGTGTAATTAGCACTCTGTATACTGGGACGTGAACAGCTGATTGTCTCTGTTTCTCTGCAGGTTATAGATTGCCTTGTTAAAATGAGTGAGCAGGATGGAATGATGATTGACAATGGTAGCATGTTTTTGGCATGCGACACCATTATAAATTTGATGTCTAATGTAAGTGACTTGATTTGCTGAAAGGTCAATTTTCTGCATGCCATGGGAAAGCTAATAGTTTTTTTTTTTCGATATTTTTGTAGATGAAGAGTGTTCATATTCCAGTGGATTCTCACCTCATTCGCCTCCTAAAGGCGCTTGTTACATGGGCTGGTATTCTCTAAATTCTTTTTGTTGTGCTTAAACTTGTTTGATGTATCCTTGTGCATCATAGATTAGATGATACAATTTTGTGTGGTCATTGCTAGCCTGTAGTCGTTTTTTTTCTGTGTTCTCTTCTGGCAAGTTCATCACTTTGGTTTAACTGCACAAAAAGAAACTTGACCACATCATGGCATTATGTTTAATGTATGACTATCTCTTGTCAGCATCTAAGGTATGAACCAACATTTTAATCTGGAGCTAGGCAGACTTCATGAATTATTTCCTTTGTTGGCTCATACAGTCAGTATCATATCATGAAATTGGTGTGCTTTGATCACTGCCTGTAGTGACCTGTGAGAAACCTGTCATCTTTCCCTATGTGGCGCTGGAATGATAACTGATCCACGCCTATTAAGTAGTTACTGACCGACAGCTAAAATTATCCCAATATGTTTTTTTTTGGTGTTATTCATGTGAACCAGTCACTATATGTTACTGCTTATAGGAACCACAGATGCCTCATCAGTTACCATGACAGCATCCTGCTTATGTGCAATGCTGTTGGACTTGACGTCAGAAGAGTTTCTGTTGAGCTGCTCTCATTTTGACGCCAAGACCCTTGGGAGTATGTCTGAGCTCATTATCAGAAGTTTGCAGCAGGTTAATAGTCTTTATTTCGTATTTGGGACTATTTCATTTATAGGCTGATTCTTCACTAGGACAGAGTTTTATGATACACTGAATATGCTGATAATATGATGTAATGTAATGCACTGCAGGATATCCCTGATGATGACAAAGGAGCAATTGAACCAGAAGCAGATCATTGTATCAGGTAAACATGCTAATCTGTTGACTTAAAGTAAGCTCATTCAGCGCACACAAACAAAACTAAACTTTACCCTTTTTTGGAGTATGCGGTGCAGGTTATAGGCGATGGGCTGATCGATTTCCACATGTAAAAAATGTTGTGGAGCAGCATGTATCCGTGTGACCATCAGCTAGGTTCTCCATGAATGCATATCTGCAAACGGGAAACTGACAGAGCAACATGTCCATGCATCGGTTCTGATCTTTGGTGGTTCATTTCCTCTACCTGGTATTTGCCTGTGACCTGTTGCTGATGTGATTTTGGTTATGGTATCTCGGCTTACGATGATTCTGCAATGGGGAATGTTAGGTTAGCGTAATTCTCCAGCGGCTGCTGATGAGGTACACCGATGTGGGTCAGAAAGATGCCATTGTTTATCCGGCTAATTCTCAGCAGCGAAGCAAGTGTCAAAGCAAGTCTGATACTGTAATTCTTATGCACGAGAAGGAACAAGGTGGTGGTGTCTAGATTCCCATCTCGCTTTCACCATTTCTCTATACGTTGTCTAACGCAGTATTAAACTAGTAAAATGTGAATACCCCCATAGATTTTATTATCCCATCTAACCTAGAGCTTCAGCTAGCAAATAAGTCTATCTTTTTCTTAGATTTTGCCATAACTAACCTAAAGCTTCAGCTCGCAAGTATGCCTCTTTTATTCCCCTTCCTGTTGCATCGTCGATGTATATTGCAGTGGACAAGCAGAGAATGTAAATAGGACTAGTAAATTTGATTTGAGAGGGAGCTGAGGTTGGATGAAGAAACCAGTGACGCCAGCTCGCAAGTTGTCCAGGGACGTGTACCCGGCAGCCAAACCATCGCCATCGAACCATCATTGCCATCGCCATCGGCATCGTACAATCGTTGGAATTATCTTTTTAGTTTGGTGGCACTGGCACTCAGCACACCGCGAAACACACGAGCGCCCACCGACGGAAGCTCGTGGGTTTATCTTTTGGCATTCGGGTGACGACGTCTCCACGTATCATGTGAGAACAGCGGTACAATCTGTGTTCAGATTTGATGGTTACTTAGAATTGAATATCTGCTTGTTTTACCCTAAAAATAAAAACGTCGTGTAAGCGCTGCAGCTGATAAGCCAGACGAGTATGATTTTTATTTTTAGAAAAAAGGAGAAGTTGTTAATTGAAATGTTTTATGTGCCCTCTTCTATGATACGATAAGACGATAAAGCAACTTGGTCTAGTTCTGTGTGAAGGCTAGTGAGGTGTTCAAACCATAGAGTACTCCCATAAAGCAAACCTGGCGACGCAGTCCGCTCAATGATACGTGATGGGGAGGTGAAGACACGCACCAGCGTACGTGATGGCGCAAACGCGGCACCAGCAACCGGTTCGTTGGGTTGTCGCTATGTTTATTTAAAGTACACTGCACCTACCTGTTGTATATTTTACTACTATTATTTGAGACAGCAAAAGTTGGTCTGTCACTCGCTATCCAACTCGAAATAATAAGCGCATTGTGAATTTGAATTTAATTATATTTGCTTGTTCATTTCAACTTATCAGTTTTGAGACCACACTGAAGCACGTTTTTCTCAAGCCGCAGATACCATTAGCCGCACGGCGATTTGAATAATAGTTTGTTAAACTTTATAAAAAATAAACTTCTTTCAGATTTCAATACGAAGCACACGATTATCATTGCAGAACGGAGCAAATGAATAACGCTGAACCCCAAGCCAATAATTTGGGTCGAAATATCCTCTTTTTTTCTTTATTGTGTTTTCGGAGTACCCAATTTGCTCTGTACAAAGGGAGGAGCCTGAGTTCACACGACTAGGTCCACGCGCCTAATCTATCTACTCGGCGGCCGGCCGCTTCGTCGCCACGCGGCCACCGATGGATCAGATCAGCCGGACACGACGCCGCCGGCGACGGCGAGGTACTCATACGACACCTCCCGCCTTACGCGCGCGACGGCTGCGGTCACGCCGGCGCTGGTCCCCGCGTCTGCGGCAACACCCCTCGCAGGCGCCGGCTTGGCGCGGCGCCCCGCGCCGGACTCCCCGCCGACCTCCTCCTCGTCGGGTTCCGTCGGCGGCAGCTCGGCGCGGCACATGGGGCAGGTGGGTCGGATCCCGAGCCACGGCGCGATGCATCCGTGGTGGTACCAGTGCGCGCAGGGCAGGCGCACGACGGCGTCCGCGGCCGCGATCTCCTCCGTGCACACCGCGCACACGGTTCCAGCCACCCCGCCGGCGCTCGCACCGGTGGTGGAGCCTCCACAGCGCGGCGCGGGTCCTTGTCCTTACCACCGGAGGAAGAGGAAGAGGGAGGGTCGTCGTCGACGGGGAAGGACTCCTCGTCGACGTAGTCCACCACTAGCGGGTTTCGCCCAAGAACTGATGAGAGGAGGTACCTCGCCGTGATCCAGTCGCCGCCGTCGTCCATGATCCCGATGCCCTGTGGCTCTGTGATCTGCTCTGCTCTGCACGTACTACTACTAGTAGTAATGCTCTGCTCGTAGCGTTTGCTTGCCCCCGTCTCCGTCGGTTAAATAGGAGGAGCATCGCATCGCTTCGCTTTGCTCGGGCAGGCAGGCAGGCAGTCGTTTTGTTGACGGTGCAGTGACGTGGACAGGGATGGTAGATAAGAATAAAGATTAGGTTGCCAACTTGCATCCTTTTTTTTTTTTTTTTTTTTTTGCGCCGTTAAAGCGTTTTAGCATAAAGGCTCAAATAAAGGGACAAAGAGGCGACGGTAGATAACGGGGGCGAACCACCCTACACAAACGAAAAACAAGAAACATGAGGGATGGGGCCCTGTCGCAGCGGTCGGGGCGTCCAGCGGCAAAGACAAAGCATTAGCGTTTTGGCAAAGCATTGCCCTGAGAGCCCTCCAGGACCACGGGCGCGAAAAATCACGTGGACCGACATCTCCTCCGAGTCACTAGGTACACAAAGTCCTTAGGACCACGGACGAGGAGCATCTCCAAACACCCTTTGGGTGGAGTCACTGGGGGTCAAGACCAAATAGCGGCAAGCCTCCGCGCAAGCAAACAAAATCAACTACGCTACAACAACCACAAGCTGGGCTTTGAAGAGCACGATTAGGCGCAATCAGGCAGGCAGGCCAAAGGTTGATCCTCGCCACTTCTCGGTGCTCCACGAAGCCTTCAGGAAGGGAATTGACGCCCAGACGCCAAACAACGTGGACAGGGGTGGTAGATAAGAAAACAGATTCAACAAGGTTGCCAACTTGCATCCCGACAGTGGCATGGCGTGACACACAGCAGCAGCACCCAGCCACCGCGAGCGCCAGGTCATGGAGCAGCAGCACGGACCAGGATAACTTTGAAGCCTGGGCCTAGCCGTTCCGACCGCCAGCACGGAACCCTAGAGGGGGTCGACCTCTCAAGCGGATCCGGGAGAGGGGGGCCAGAAATGGGGCGCGGATCCGCGCGACGGCCGGGCCAACCCGCCAGGAATCGATAGAGGGGGGCGGTGGAGGGGAAAGTGCCCAGGCCTGCACGGGACTCCACATTTGCGGGGCCGCGCTGGCCGCCGCCGCGAGCATGGAGGCGGCGACGGCGGCCGGGGAGGTGGTGAGGTGGCGGCGCCCTGGCCGGTTCGGGGAGCCCCCGAGTCGCCCGTGGGGAGGCGTTCGGGGGGTCGGGGGGTGGAAAGCTGCCACCGCAGCTACTAGTTCCGTGTCCAACTTGCATTGACCAGGATAACTATAACTTTGAGCAGCACGTCGGTTGGGGCGGGCCCCCCCGGTTGGATGGAGCCTATCCGCCGCAACGCAATTCTGTGGGCTGCCAGGCCCGACGCCAGAGTCCACGCAACAAGTGATCTGTTAATGCCGGTTTATAAAACCTGAATAAATCATTTCCTTCAAAAAAAAAACCTGAATAAATCATCGATTACCGATATAGCCCAAGTCTAAATCGATAGATATATAGATCGCAACATCTTTTTTTTGGTTAAAACAGTTTAGTTTGGTTGACCGAGTTCAGTGAAATTTTGCCTGGCTATGGAAGCCGGAGACCTTTTTGGTGTCACAGTATTCAATTGTGCATCTAGAGCTGGAGCAGAGAATACTGAAGCCTGACAAAACGAAGCCATATTTTGAGGAGACAAAGAAGGCTTCATACCACACTGCAAAAGATTCTATTCAAGCCAAACTTGATTTTAGAAGAGGAAAACGTCTCCCAGACTGGGACCAGAAACCACTGTGGAAAAGCGCCACCTTCCAGTTTCTTTTTCAGAGCAGCGCACCATGAAATCAAGCCTTATTTTCTATATATATGAAATTATATAAATTGAAAAATAATGGACTCTTGCTGATATAAAGTAGTAGAGTATTAGTTTTCGTTTGGGAGGAATAAGCTAGAGTGTTAGTGCGCACTTGGCTCGTTCACACAGCATCTGAAACGCAAATGAACTTGTGCCCACAACAAAACACGTCCGAATAGAGGGCATTCTAATCACAACAGCATACCAACTGTAATATTACATCTGTATATAGTACAGTTTCGAACCTAAAGCTATTACATTATATAAATGGAAAGAAGTATATAGTAATAATAATTCAATTCCATTCCGATATCATGTCTTTGCTGCAGCTTCCACCCCTTTAAGCTGCAAAGGTTTCCAGAACAGGCGGTGCCGTTGCCTTGCCCATCCATTTCGTTCCTTTGAGACTGTCATGGTTTTCAGAATCAGCTGAGTAGCGAACTAATCTGGCAGCCCCCAGAAGACCTTCCCAGGAGATCCTATTGCAACCTACAACAGTCAGAGACTCCAGTTTCGCTGAATGTGCCAACTTGGCTATTCCTATATCAGTCACATTGATGCATTGTCGCAGAGTGAGACTACGCAAGCGCGGGGCACACACGATGTAATGCATCCCAACATTTGATATTCTCTCGCAATCCACAAGCTCGAGTGTCTCCAAGAATGGCGCCGACGAAATACCCTCCAACCCAGAGTTGTAGAACATGTTTGCTCCATTTAGCATGAAAGAACGGATTGGACAAGTCTGAATGAGTGCAACGATACCTTTCTGTGTGAAGCCTATTTCTGTTGGATACATGCTTGAACAATGTGTAAAGGTCAGCTCGACAACCTCAAGCATAGGGCAGCTGAGGCCAAGGGCCTTAAGGCTTTCATCAGTCAGTGGTGTCCTGAAATCCCAGTCCAGTTGGCGCACAGGCGTGAAGCGAAGTGAAAGGCTTCTAAGATTGGTGCAGTTCTCGAACAACGCTATCATCTCGTCCTCATCTAGACCAACAACATAGTCTAGGCAAAGTTTCTCTAATGCTTTGCACTTTCTCAAAAGAAAACGGAGTCCAATCTCATTCCCAGTCGGTTCTGGGAGACCCTGATGAGTAGTGTGCATAGTTATAATATGTGCCAACCTCAAATCCTTCAAATTCTCACAGCAGATATCATATGTGTACGGGTAGTGAGGATCAAATGCACGATCAGGAATAATGTAAAGCCCTGACGTGAAATACTCGCCGTTGGTCTCAAACTCAAACTTCTCAAGCTTCATCCATCCTGGACCAAACTTTAGGAGGTCAAATTGGCTGATTCCCTTGCAATCCTTCACCACAAGTTCCACCACTGATCCAGCCCTGCCAAGGTACTCCAGCCACCCAACGCTGTCTACTTTAATGCAGTCAAGAAGATGGAAAATAGATAGACTCTTGCACCCAACCGCTACTGAGAGAAGGCCAACAGAGGTTATTGCTGGAGTGAAGCTCAGCCTGAGGGCCTTTAGCTTCGTGCAAAGTGACAAAAGACCAAGACCCTTGTCATCGATGTCTGAGCAGAAGCTTAAGCTGAGATCCGTTAGTGAGGAACAGTGAGATGAAAGCACAAATAGGCCTTGGTTGTCCAACTGCTTCCCTTGGGCTTCGACCGACGTCCAAGCAGAGTAATCGATCTCTACTTTCCACAGGTTGGGGAACCGAGAGCACAATTTTGACAAAGATTCCGCCGCAGGGTGAAGGCCACAGCCAACACGGATCACACCCCTTTCCTCTGCATCGACATTGTAGAGGTGCTTCGACACAAGTGAAAGTGAATTAAGATCAGTCGTCCTGGTAACCCTCTTAATGATTTCTGCCTGTAGTGGCTCTGGGAGATCCCCCATTGAGAAGGTACTCAAAGAGTTCTGAAATAAGCAAATCAGAATTAAGCAAGCTCAAGGAGAAACATGTTATGATTAACATCTTTTTAGTGACTGTGTTCAGCTTGAGAAATAATATAAACCAGCAATGTACATGTAATTGTATCTAGATCACTGAGCAAAGAAAGGGATTAGCAGCAGACCTAGCACCTAATTTGTTTATAAAACTACCGAAACAACAACGTTAATAGAGCCTACAAATTAGGAACTGGAAACAGTAGAAGTCCACAGCATAACCAATATAAAAATTGGATGTTATCTGTGCTAAGCGCCAGCATTGATAAGAGTGATATGTATTAGGCGGCACTCATCATGTAACGGCAATTTGCATAAATTAAACAAATAAACAATTGTTTTGCTACATCGAATCAGACATGGCAGAATAATCAATTGTGCCTATATGACACTCGTAGCCTCCTCCCCTCTCATCTCAATAGAAAGCGAGGACCAACTAAACAGTGCCTAGAATTCAGACCTCGAAAGCTGAGCACCAGGGTTTTCTAATTCATGAGACGAAACTAAAAAAAGGGGGCGCAGTTGTAGCACAAAGAAAGAAGAGGGATCGGACGGTGATAGAGCAACCGTCGGCTAGATGGAGGAGGAGAAATACCTCTGGCCCTCGAAGGGGTCGATCTCTGCGGCGGCGTCTTCCTTCCATGGGGACGCCCAACCCAACAAAACCCTAAGATTCGTCTCACAGTCGCGCCTCGCGCGGAGGGGATCTCAGGTTTCTTCTTTTTTCTTCCCCTGCACTGCACCGCAGCGGCGCGATGCGAATGGGCTTGTCAGTTACCAGTTGGGCCAGGCTGGGAAAGGCTCTACTGGGCCAGAAACTTTGGAGATACTACGTTTAAATTTTCTATTTTCTCAGTTTTTTTTTTTTTTTTTACCTTTTTCCAGATAAGAGAATCATATCATGCTTGCTTTTGGGGGGCTTTTGTGTTCATGCCCTTATTTTCTAAACTTTGTGTGCATTTTCAAACTGAAGAAACAGTACCGTGAAAGAAACCTGGCGCTCTGGAATATGTTGTGTTTGTCTTTTTAAAATAAATATTTTTTTTTTTGAAACCGGGTACCAGTAACATTTTGTCAACCGGATAATTTTTTTAATATGTGGGTGGGGAGGTACTTCCCTAAATGCTACTGCAGTTAAAAGATTTTACAAGTGTAGGGACATGTATGGACAGTCGCGTGCACATATATTGGAGAGCACTTTCCAAAGTTTTCATAGGAAATCACAAATGTTTCTACGGAAAGCAAGAGTTTCAATTCTACTAATAGAATTTCAGTAGCTATCTCAATAATCTCAAGCCGGCATAAAGCGTGTGGGCTCTAGAGCGGGAATAAGGCCATGTTTAGTTGCCTTCCAAAAGTTATTTTTTCACTCTCTCCATCACATCAATTTTTGGACGCATATATGAAGCATTAAATGTTGATAAAATAAATAACTAATTGCATGATTTAGTTGTAAATCACGAGACGAATCTTTTGAGCCTAATTAATCTATGTTTGGACAATATTTACCAAATACAAACGAAAGTGATACAGTTACAAAAAAATTCTAATTTTTGGGCAACTAAGCAAGGCCTAAATTACAAAACACGTGTGTGAAATACAGAACAAGAGGCTTCAGGATGGTTGACTGCAGTTATGAGTTCTCTGTCCCAGGATGTGTGATGACAGTGACACTATGGGTTACTATCTGGTATGCCCAGAGACAAGCTATATCCATGAAAACTATTACCAGAGTCACCCATTGCTTCATCAATAGATTCGTCTCAGACATATCAAGATGACGAAGAGCACAGTTGAGAGAGATATTTGCTATTATGGGACTCCTAACATGGCGCTTTGCTATTATAGGACTCCTAACATTTGCTTTGCTCTAATGACACCCGAAACAATTACACTTTCCAAAACATGACATTTGGTTCATTTTAATTCATTTATAATATGAAATACATGTATTTGCCCATAATACATCTATTGATCTTTTCATCTATACGTGAGTTTCATCTGAAAAAGGACGTGACCTTTGAGGAAGGCCTCACGTTGCCCCACGTCTTTCTGCCATGCATGTATATGTTATACTCCGGCCGTATACATGCGAGCCGTGTTGCCTGCCATGCTTGCTGTTTACGTGCTCGCGTGAGCCCGGGCTCCAGCAGGCCGGCACTCGACTCGGGAGGACCAGCTATACGTGAGTAACAGTGAGATGAAAGCACAAAGAGGCCTTGGTTGTCCAACTGCTTCCCTTGGGCTTCGACCGACGTCCAAGCAGAGTAATTGATCTCTACTTTCCACAGGTTGGGGAACCGAGAGCACAATTTTGAGAAAGATTCCGTCGCAGGGTGAAGGCCGCAGCCAACATGGATCGCAGCCCTTTCCTCTGCATCAACATTGTAGAGGTGCTTCGACACAAGTGAAAGTGAATTAAGATCAGTTGTCCTGGTAACCCTCTTAATGATTTCGGCCAGTAGTGGCTCTGGGAGATCCCCCATTGAGAAGGTACTCAAAGAGTTCTGAAATAAATAAATAAAAAAATCATAATTAAGCGAGCACAAGGAGAAACATGTTATGATGAACTTCTTTTTAGTGACTGTGTTCAGCTTGAGAAATAATATTAAGCCAGCAATGTATTTTTTTTAGTGACTGTGTTCAGCTTGAGAAATAATATTAAGCCAGCAATGTATATGTATCTAGATCACCGAGCAAAGAAAGGGCTTAACAGCAGACTAAAGTAGCACCTAATTTGTTTATAAAACTGCCGAAACAACAACATTAACAGAGCCTACAAATGAGGAACCAGAAACAGTAGAAGTCCACAGCATAACTAGTATAAATTGGTTATCTGTGCTGAGCACCTGCATTGATAAGAGTGAAATGTACTAGGAAGCACTCATCATGTAACGGCAAGTTGCATTAAACAAATCGAAAATTGTTTTGCTACAGACACAATTTTATTGGGAGGTTGGTTCAAACATCCACCAACCGAATCAGACAGCAGAATAATCCAGTGTGCCTATATGACACTAGCGTCCTTCCCTCTCAACTCAATACAAAACGAACACCAACCAAACAGTGCCTAATTCAGACCTCAAACGATCAGCACCAGGGCTTTCTAATTCGTGAGACTAAAGGGGCGCACTTGTAGCAAAGAGAAAGAAGAGAGAGAGGGATCGGACGGTGACAGAGCAACCGTCGGCTAGACGGAGGAGAAGTACCTCTGCTCCTCGACGGGGTCGGCGGCCTTCTTCCATGGGGACGCCCAACCCAACCGAACCCTAAGATTCGTCCAGCAGTCGTGCCTCGCGCGGAGTCATCTGAGGTTTCTTCTTCTTTCCTTCTTCCCCTGTACCGCAGCGGGCGCTGCGAATGGGCTGGTCAGTTACCAGTCGGGCCATGCTGGGAAAGCTCTACTGGGCCAGAAACTTTGGAGAGTTTTTATTTGGAAAGTTCTACTTTTTAGTCCTCAACTTTTCACGACAGTCTACTTTTGGTCCTTTAACTCTAAAATCAGACAAAAGAAGCCCTCAACTTTTGAAACCGTGCAGATTTAGTCCTCGGCGGTTTTTCCAGTGGTTTTTGCTACAGTGAACACGGATTTGCTGCAGTACACGCGGTTTTGATTTTCCTTTTTTAATTTATTTTGGCTGAAACTTTGAAAAATCATAACTCTTCTATACGACATCGGATGAAGATGATTTTTATATGAAAATTGTAGCTCTCGATGAGATCTACAACTTTCTAGTTTTGAGTTTTCTCATTTGATGATGTTAAGGTGCTTAAAAAAATTATACAAAAGTACAACACCGTAATAATCGCGACTTTTTGCATGTCGTATTAGAAAGTTAGTAATTTTTTGGTTTGTCGTCAAATGAAGACAGTTTGTATACCAAAATTTTTGCATTCTAAAAGATCTAGATTCTTATAGTTTTGAGTTTTTTATATTTAAAATTGTTAACATGTCGATAAAATAGTATAAAGGCTCCACAAAGATATTAAGTTGTTGATACTTTTATGTTATCTTCTTACTACGTAGATCTACTCATGTGGAGTCTAATAAAATTAAAAAAATTTAAAACTCTGGTCGAGGGCTACAATTTTTTTTCATGGTGCTGTACTTTTTATATGCGAATATATATTTTGCTATAGTGTTTATGCGATTATTATAGTGTTGTACTTTTATATAAATTTTTTAAGCACCTTAACATCGTCAAATGAAAAAAAACTCAAAACTAGAAAGTTGTAGATCTCGTCGAGAGCTACAATTTTCATATAAAAATCATCTTCATCCGATATCGTGTAGAAGACTTATGATTTTTCAAAGTTTCAGCAAAAATAAATTTAAAAAGGAAAAAAATCAAAACCACATGTACTGTAGCGAATCCGTGTTCATTTGTAGCAAAACCACCGAAAAAACCGCCGAGGGACTAAATCTGCACGGTTTCAAAAGTTGAGGGCTTCTTTTTTGTCCGGGTTTTAGAGTTAAGGGGACCAAAAGTAGACTTTTATGAAAGTTGAGGGACTAAAAGTAGACTTTTTCCTTTCTATTTTCACAAAAAAAAAATTTTGCTAAAAAACAAAAAAAAATCTATTTTCTCAGTTTTTTACCTTTCCAAAGAAGAAAATCATATAATGTTTTATTGGAGGGTGTGGGGTGGGGGTGCGCTTTTTGTGTTCATTCCCTTATTTTCTAAATTTTGTGATTTTATTTTACATATGTGCATTTTCAAACTGACGAAACAGTATGCTCCTGTTGAGTGAAAGAAATTAAAGCTGGCGTTCTGGAATTTTTGGCTCGGGACAAAAAAAAAAAAAACTAAAGAAAGCTTTGTGAAAGAAAGCTGGCGCTCTGAATATTGAGTAGAATTAGGCCAATAAACTACAGACTGTCTATGACTCTTGTGGGTTTGGTGGTAGGTCTCCATTTTAGTTCGTTTTCTAGCCCGAGTGTGGACTGTTGCTCATTGTTGGATCAAGTTTGTCGTACTTTATTCTGTGGATTTTGTTGTCTTTCTTTCCAAACTCTAAACCACATATTTCCGTTATGTGATAATGGAAATGGGGAATCCCTCAAAAATATATATATAGTTCAAAAAAATATATATATATATATCAATCTTTTACCAGTGCATAACCATTTAGCATGACACACACAGAACAAAGGGAGCAGTTGTCCTGACTACAAGTATATGCATGGTGGTAGGTTAAATGCGTACGTAGTTAGTACTAAACTGACAACATAAAAGAATAAATATTCTATTGTATATACAGTTCACCTAGTGAAAGGTCATTGTGATCAAATTTGCCTAGTCAAGTTTGAAATTTTAAGATATGTTTGCAAAGACAACATAGAGGATAAGGACTTACACGCAAGATGAAAGTGTCCAAGGCAGGCTATCCATCAAGAAATGAGACTAGAGAACAAAAATCATAGTTATGATCTGGTGGGACAAGCACTATCTCAGGGAACTTGAGATGGATGAACTTTCCAAGCACCATTGGTGTTTTTTTTTTGACAAAGTAGCGGGCCGTAGCCCGAGCTTAATTATTTGGGCAGCAAATTCTTTGCTAAGATGTTACAATTGTTTGTAATTACAATATCCCTCAAAAAGAGACAGAGGACATTTATTTTCATGAGGGGATCTTAAACATGAGATACTAAAATAGCTAGAAGAAGAATTTTTGTCACGCTAGCCATTGTTGCTAGATCATGAGCTTCACAGTTTTGTGTTCGATGGATCTTGATGACTTGAGCATTGAGATCTTTGCAAAGGGATGAAGGTGCGGGTGAGGGTCCAGTAACCTCCAGTGCGGACATTTGGATCCATTCTCTGCGTTACGATTACTCGGTGAGACCGGCATGCGTATTGAAGAAGATTCTTGTGTAGCCTAATCTTTTTGCAGATTAGAAGGCCAACTAAGCGAGCCAAAGCTTCGCTTGAAGCCACAGATGAACATTGATTAACCTGCACCATAAAATGAAATTTGAGGCAAAGAGGCTTGTCAATAATGACAATGCCTATGCTCGCAGTTCTTTGTTGAAATAAGTCATTATCGGGGAGGGAGGGAGGCATCGAGAAAAACAAATAATATCAGCTCTCTCCATATTGGAGTTTATATTCCCTTTAATGATTTGTAAAATCAGTAACTCCAATTGCAATAGGATCGAGTTTTTTCCTTGAAGACACTAGAGTTAGTGTCTTGTATGATATGGTTGACTACATAGTCAACTCCGGTTGAGAGAAGCAATTTGTCGATCATTTCCACTGTGGGATCCATCTCACCAGTATGTTCGAAGAAAGGCCTTTGTTTCTGCAATGTGAGTTTGGAGATAGGATTGAATGACATAATGAATTTGTTTAGGAGACCAATGTTTGTTATTAAATCTTAGGTCATTCCTTGCAATCCAAATCAAATGTAGAGTAGTGAGGAAAGAATTGAAAGTAGAATGGGGCATAGATCTCGTAATAAGATTAGAGAGAATATTTTGTATGTCATCCTGCTCATCGGGGGAGGGAGGAGGATTATAGAGGGGAGAGAAGGAGAACAGGCGGCTCTAGCAAAGTCACATTTAAAGAATAAGTGGCTGTCATTTTCATCAATATAACATCTAGAACAATTATTGTCTATTTTTGAACTGAACTTACCGCTCTCTCACATTTGCAATGGCTCTCCTAATGAGTCTCCATGTAAAGGTTTTAATCACTGGTGGTAGGGTCTTGCTTTTCCAAGCCCTCATGAGAATGTACTGCACTTGATGAGTAATAGATCTTGGTCCATTCGAGAGGGAGTTGGACCGTATCGTTTTTGTTGAGGAATTTAAAAGCCTCTTTGGTGGAACAAATTCCTTTGGAAGAGGGCTTCCAAATGACCGTATCCTCACCTTGTTGTTGAACCTGTATTGTGTTAGTGATAGCCATACTCACATTTTGATCAAAGACTTCATTAATGAAGTCAAAATTCCAAGAATTTGAATTGGCATGCCAAAAGATCGAGAGATCTTTTTCAGGGAGCTTAGGGCAGAAATAGGAAAATTGATATGGCTATGTATTTCTTTCCAAATGGGGCACCGGGGTAGACCAAATGCTAGATGAGCCATTTGCAATTTTAATGGCACAATTTTGAATCAAGATGTCCTTTACCTTCATTATGGAAGCCCGAGAAGGCGAATTAGACCACGGAGGTCTTAGCAATACAGTAAAACTAGGCGAGCTATGATATTTAGCTTTGAGAATAGCAGAAAGAAAAGGATTTTTACATGTTGCCACATTCCAGCAAGCATGGAGAATGAGACTTCTGTTAATTGTTAAAAAGGTTTCGAATACCTAAACCTCCTTCCTCCTTTGGTCTACAAATATCCTGCCAAGATCCGAAATGAAAGGAAGAAGTGGAATTGTCCTCTCTAACACGACCACCAAAAGTTCGATGATTGGTGTAATTTTTGAAATGAAGGTTTTTAAAAACAGGATGGTGGCCATGTAATATATTGGGATAGCTGAGGATAGAATTAATGTAACAAAAGGCGACCCGGCATGATTTAACTTATTTGCTTTGACACAGTTTAGCTTACCCTTAAACTTTTGTATAATGAAATCATAAGCTTTATTGCGATCATTGTGATTGAAAATCGGGATGGTGACCAAGATAGATGGAGTTAGGTTTAAGGTCAGAAACAGGGGAAAACAGATTTTTACACATGTCTGGTGTGATTGTCCACATTTTTACTAAAGACAATGGAAGATTTAGAGAGGTTTGGGGTCTGACACGAGGCATTACAAAAATTTATAAGCAAAGTGTTGATCTTACTTGCCTCCTCCTTAGAAGCCTGTCCACAAATTATTAAGTCATGCAAAAAAAGAAGGGAGTGGATTTTGGGACATCGGGGCCAAGAGTGACTCCCTTGATATTATCCAGATCGGCTGTGCTTGTAATCTTATAGAAAGTTCATTTCAAAGCAACAATAAAAGGTAGGGAGACAGAGGGCAACCTTGTCTAATACCTCTTTTAGGATGAAAGGAAGGAGTGGGCTCACCATTTATAAGCACAGAAACAGTAGTGGTAGAAATGCAGGTATAAATAAGGTTAACAAAACGATCATCAAAACCTTGTCTTTTGAGAGCCATAACAATGAAATTCCATTCAATTCTATCAAAGGCCTTTGCTAAATCAATCTTAAGCATGAAGGCTTTTTGTTTCCAGGATTTAAGGTTGAAGCTATGGATAATCTCCTGGGCAATAATGATGTTTGAAGCTATATGCCTACCATGAACAAAAGCAGTCTGAGAGGGATGAATAATATGAGGTAGGTGGTGTTTGATCCTGTCAGCTATGGATTTGGAAATGACTTTGTAGGCAACATTGCAAAGACTAATAGGTCTAAAATCCTTGGGAGAAGTGGGATTTTTGGTCTTTGGGATAAGGACTATATGAGTCTTATTAATATCATGGGGCATAGAGTTGGAGCAGTAAAAGATTTGACCAAATTACACAAATCCTTACGTAGTGTAGTCCCAAGTAGCTTTATAGAAATGAGCATTTAAACCATCGGGACTGGGGGAGGCATTCTTTGCGCATATTCTTGATAATAGTACATTACCTCATTGTCATCAGGGACTGAGTTTGTGAAAAGGGTCCTCACGAAATGTTCTCGAGAAAACATTTGTACATCAAGATTATCCTTTGGATGTTGAGTAACCCTGTCATCACATCTAAAAATATCTTTAAAATAATTGTTGGCTGTTTCCGGCAAGTCGACCGAGTCGTGGAGAAGGAACCATCAGGATTAACCAAGTAAGCAATAGTGTTTTTCCTATTTCTTTTAATAATAGATTGATGAAAGAAGGTGGTATTCCTATCTCCATAGACTGCCCAATTTTTCTTATATCTTTGCCAATGGTATTCACTCTCCTTAGCCAGAATAGATTCATGCTGAGCAATGAGAGCTTTCTGATAGTTACCAACAGTAGAGGAAGAGGGATTCATTTGGAGCAGAAGGATTTTATTTTCAATGTGTTCAAGAAGTTTAGCATTGTTAGGCTTACCTTTTTGCCATCTGCGGAGGTCATGTGCTAAATAGGCGGTTTTTAAGGTGGAAAGGCTTACCTAAGGATCTACTCGGCTGTTCTTAACAATCTTATTGAAATCTTTATCTAGAGTCCACCAATTCTCAAACCTGAATAACTTTCTGCATTTTCTTTTCATGGGGTTAGTAATAGCAAGAATGAGGCAGTGGTCCCCCTGAATCATAGGCAAATGATATACAGAGAAATTGGGATAAATAGAACACCACTCAACATTTCCTAGAAACCTGTCAAGTCTTTCAAAGGTTGGCATGCTGCTGAATCTTTTATTAGTCCAAGTGTAAGCAGGACCATGGTAGCCCAGATCAATGAAACCACATTGCTTTACATAATTACGTAAATTGGAAATAGCGGAAAATTTTGCCGCCTAGGACCAAGCTTTTCATTGCAATCCATAAGTTCATTAAAATCACCCATACATAACATGGGCAAGTCCGGGTGCCGAAAAATAAAGTTTCGAATATGACCCCAAATAATAGAATTCTTAACATGATGGGGGTCCCCATAGACACAAATGAGACCAAAATTCGTAGAGTTGACACCATCACAACAACGAGCTAGAATAAAATGATGACAAGACTCAATAACTTCTAGATTGACATTATTTCTAGTCATTAACCAAAGACCTCGGATTGACCATTAGCAGGAACAATATGGACATCATCAACATGAAAATTATTAACTATTTGAGACTTAGAGAACTGGAGCTTCTATTGACTACCTGAAGTAACAAAAGCATAAAAGATTAATTAGTTAAAAGGTGTGAGGATTACATGGTTAAAATTGTCCTAGTATTTTGAAGCAATGAGCAAAAGGTTGGAATAAACAGCAGGCGCTAACCTCATAACAGGATGCCACTAAAAGAGTTTGCAGATTTGGTGCAACAGCTAGAAGCTTGACATGGGCACAACAGAGCATGTTGGACTCACTAGAACTCATCTATATACGCCTCAGTCGCAATGGATCTCCAACTGAAATATATATGTGGGTTTGGGTGACCCTTATATTTGAAACATAATAATAGATTGGAGCGTTGCTTTCAATCAACTCAAAAGCGTAGTACGCCTTGCAGATAAGAAACTAAGTCTAAAGAAGCACCAAAGGTGTCTTCAAAATAACTATATCACTACAAATCGAAAAGGTCCGGTTGCTCCAAAGCTAATGATAAACATAGTGTTCCCTAAAAATCATAACTTGCATACCAAAATGACACCACACAAAAAGAATACTTACACACACAACCATGCCGGACCAAAAGATCAAGCAGGAAAGACTAACACAAGGACATGCATCCTCGGTTTTGATTTTGGGTCGAGTAGTAGTGTTCACGAAGGGAATAAACTACACCTAGGCAGATAGCTAGAAATATCTTTGTATGCCTTAAGGCCTTACAACATCTCAGCTTTCCTAGAAAAAAAAAAGACATTTCCTTCCGATTTGTGTGTGAGAAGTGCATAAATCATGCTTAGAACTAGCACACAGTTTGGCAAATTTGGTCAAAACAACACATGGTTCAAACTAGATGAGATCCAAGACAATGTTATAAATGCACCAACAAAAGCACACCCTTTGTCCAGCCCTAATTAACTTAAGAGCCCATTAAAAATTTAATACATATACAACTGACTTACCTTCTTACGTCATGACCTAACCCACCTAACTTTTGCTCTATCCGGCGCCCCACTCATGACCACCACCAACAACACCCTTCCACAGCGTCGCCGCCCCAATCCACCACACCCCGTTGCCTTCTCGCTCGGCGTTCGCCATGGCGCTGCGCTAATATCTTCTATTCTCTCGACATCCTAGACTCTGTCTTCGCGCCAAGCCCCGGATCCACAGCGGACCACGCCAAGACGTCCACGGTTTGTCGCGCACGTTGTCACAATGCCGCCCGGGGCAAACCGTCCGTTCGTCCCATGCTTATCGCCGGCCCCGATCGCGAGAGGTTTTCATGGCGGTACGCGAAGATCCGAGGCGTGTCTTTGGCTCTGAGCCCCCTTTGGCGACCCACCGTGACCCATCCGCCCTCCTCGTCGCCGACACTTCTCCGGCGTATTCAGCGGGGTGGGGCCTTCTTCCTCGGAAGGGACAATCAATGCTTCGCGCCTCTCTTCAGGAGCTCATTCCGGGGAGGATGGTAGGCGCTTCGATCTTGAGAGGCTTGGTGGGTATTGCTTGCTCGATATCTTCTCCGGTGGCGCATTAATGTACGAATCTCATCCGTGCCGAGGCGCGCCTTTGATTGTGCGGTAGCAATCAAATCCATGGTCATATGCGCACCTCCGTCTCCCAATGGGTCCTTTGTGGTTCTTTGCCAACTTTTTTAAAGGAGTGGTCAAAGTGTTCTCTTTTAGTTTCTTGGATAAGAAGATTGCACAAGCATTTTCATCAATATTTTTTTCTTTAACAACTTGATACGCGTGTCTTATGAGTTGATTGCTCTAATGTTTCCGTTTAGGATATTTGAGCTTCTTATTAAACTGTTGTTTATGATATTCGAGTTTCTCGTTAAAATGTTGTCTAGACTATTGTCATTAGCAATACTAAGAAAACCGACCGACTAAATGAATATAGAGATGAAAATAAATCAAAGCCACCGATAAAGAAAAAGGGGAGAGGGAGAGGCGACATTATCTTTGGCAAACATCGAACAAACGAATAGTCAAGACCTTGAACCCGTAGTATCCCCTAGCCCCCACCTCCTCTTTATATGCATTGTGTGATGGGAGCCCACCAACCTTGTTGGGTTGGACACCCTCGAGTAGGCCACGGATCAAAGGCCCAATAGCCCTTAGGCCAACTTGGTGGAGACATTTGTGAATATGCCCTAGAGATAAACATAGAGATGATTGTATAGCCTTTTATCCATGATATATTATTTGTTCATGAATATCCATTAAAGACAATTGTATCGATCGACAATTATGTGAATTGTTTGTCAACTCCTTAACTAAGTAGTCATAAAGGTGGTTTTTAGGGTTTGTCGAAAACATGTTATGAGACATCCTATCTGTTTTGAGAGAGACCTCACTAGATCACTTTCGAATGATTTGATCATGAAATGCATGGTCGTGCTTAGGTTAAGTGTTAACCTATGAGATGAACCAAATGTCATGTGGCAAAAGGGATGACACACCAACATGCTTGGAACTACCCTGTTAACGGGTCGAAGGGTGGTGGGATTTTGGGAAGGAGTTCTTGACTAGTCGGCACCGCTTTTACTTTGGTGGGAGATTGTGTTGGTTCGTCTAATATGATCATCAGCGTACACATGGGTTGACACGTCTTGCTAGAGGCCGCCATCAACTATTGGTCGAGTAGGAGTATTCGGGTCATGTCCATGTGTGCATGCCCATAGGGTACTGCGCTTAAGGGGAGGAGGTCTAATTTGGATTGGGTCGGTTAGACGAGGGTTAGGCTTACTAATGGGCCTCGGTTCGAGAGCAAGGTAGAAATGCCTACATAAGAGAGGTGGGCGTGGGGCTAGGTTGGACCTACGCCACTTTGAGCATCCTGCGCCACCCACCTTGCCTCTTGCTTCTTTGAGACCCTAGCGGTCCCGGGGCGTGGCGCTTCCTCACATGCGTGTGGGAACCTTGGAGGTGCTACATCCGAGCACAAGGACGAACCCGCCGCGTGAAGGACGGACGTGAGCAGCTACACGACGCTGCTTCCGGCGCTGGGCTCTAATTATAGAGATTAGGCAGAGCTACATTTATTAGAGTCGTTCAGCTTGTCCTTTTCTCTCTTCCTCCTTTGCCTATGTCCCTACACTAGTAAAATCTTTTTAAGCTACAGTGGCTTGGGAAGTACTTCCTCCGGCCCCAAGATACAAGGCGTAACACTTTTTATTCTTTTTATTCTCTAGAGGCACATATATCAATACACTACTAAAGGGCGTCCACAACAATCGATTTGAGCCGCTACGTAGATAGCTAACTAGGTTTGGAGTTAAGTTCGAGCTGATGTGGTAGGATAGAGAATGTAAAAAAACCAACTCGCTAGCACTTTCCTAAGTTACCATAGGTAAGCACAATATTTCTGGAAAGCAAGAGTCTCCCTCCTATTGTTCTACTAAGAGCAACTTCAGGTGGAGCCTCCTATTCTCGGTTGAGAATAACACTAGTGGAGCTCCTATTTTTTTTCATGCACTCCTAAAATTCTCTCACAAACCCCTATAGCTAGTTAGATATAGGAGCCTCCTATCCACCTTTTAAATGAAAATGAGAGTCTATTGCATTGCACTAGAGTTAATTTTAAATTTGGGCTCTCAAATTTTATAATTTAGCTATCCATTTTAACTATTTTTTAGGAGGGATGGTTGGAGTCGCTCAATAGAATAGAATTCAAGTATAAAGTTGTCGCAATATCTCACCGGCATGAAGCGTGGACACTCCAAGCTTGATAACAGTGCTATATGTACAGACAAGGAAGGATAAGGATAAAACCAGTGTTATGTTATTTAGGAAGTACTAGCCGGACTAGGGAGCACACCTCATCGGAGTTCACATCAGACCCGGCAAACTGAACCGTGTTTTGGCAGCTCCGACATGCCATGCCCTATAAATCCAAACGCACGACGTCTTCTTCCCACGACAGCAGAATCAACGAGAGAAGAATCGGTGAAGTCGTCTTTGGATCGCAAAAATTCTCGAGATCGAATCACGAAATCGCAATCTAGCGTTATTGTGTCGTCGTCTTGTGTTCCACCATCCGTATTGTTTCCGTGTGTGAGCTGAGGCAATGGCGGGCGGCGCGGCAGTGGCGTCGAGTGCGTCGGTTGGACGGCGGCAGGACTACCCCGGTGGCCTGACCCCTGTTCGTGTTCATGGCGTGCATGGTGGCGGCCACGGCGGGCTCATCTTCGGCTACGACATCGGCATCTCCGGCGGCGTCACGTCCATGGACCCCTTCCTCAGCCGCTTCTTCCCGTCGGTGTACCGGAAGCAGGCCGAGTCGGCGGACGGCGACAACAACCAGTACTGCAAGTTCGACAGCCAGCTGCTGACGCTCTTCACGTCGTCGCTCTACGTGGCGCGGCGCTCATCGCGTCGCTCTTCGCAGCGCGCGTCACGCGCGCCGCCGGACGCAAGCGGTCCATGTTCGCCGGCGGGGTCATCTTCCTGGCGGGGTGCGTGCTCAACGGCGCGGCGGTCAACGTGACGATGCTGATCCTGGGCCGCGTGCTGCTCGGCGTCGGCGTCGGGTTCGCCAACCAGAGCGTGCCGGTGTACCTCTCGGAGATGGCGCCCGGGCGTATGCGCGGCATGCTCAACAACGGGTTCCAGCTCATGATCACGGTGGGGATCCTGCTGGCCAACCTCATCAACTACGGCACGGCGAAGATCGCCGGAGGGTGGGGTTGGCGCCTCAGCCTCGGGCTGGCGGCCGTCCCGGCCGCCATCATCACAAATCGGCTCGCTGTTCCTCCCGGACACGCCCAACTCCCTCCTGGAGCGCGGCCGCCCAGAGGAGGCGAAGCGGATGCTGCGGCGCGTGCGTGGCACCGACGACGTGGCCGCCGAGTACGACGACCTGGTGGCGGCCGGCGGGGCGTCTGGGGCGGTGACACACCCGTGGCGCGACATCAGGCGGCGGCGGTACCGCCCCAGCTGGTGATGGCGGTGGCGATCCCGCTGTTCCTGCAGCTGACGGGCATCAACGTGATCATGTTCTACGCGCCGGTGCTGTTCAAGACGCTGGGCTTCGGCGGCACCGCGTCGCTCATGTCGGCGGTCATCACCGGGCTCGTCAACCCTCCTGTCCACGTTCGTGTCCGTGTTCACGGTGGACCGCGTCGGGCGGCGCGTGCTGTTCCTGGAGGGGCGGGGCGCAGATGCTGGCGGCGCAGGTGGCGGTGGGCGCGCTCATCGGCGCCAAGTTCGGGTGGAGCGGCGTGGCGACGGTCCCGACGGTGTACGCATGGGTGACGGTGGTGGTGATGTGCGCCTACGTGGGCCGGCTTCGCGTGGTCGTGGGGCCACTGGGGTGGCTGGTGCCGAGCGAGGTGATGCCGCTGGAGGTGCGGCCGGCGGGGCAGAGCATCACCGTGGCCGTCAA